>JBAIAA010000077.1:600000-768082 GCA_037893245.1 Crossaster papposus | reverse complement strand
GGTGACTTTTTTTGTCTGTCTTCTTCTCGGCGTTTTTCCGGACGATAGGAACAACACACTGGGGCTTTTGGGGGAGTGTTTGTCGGTGCAGGATGCCATTTGGTTTCAAAAAGCGGAAACCGACCAGCGACATGACACAAGGTATGCATGGTACTGGAGTAGGCCTAGTAATGTATTAATTATATTCACTCGTTTACAAATCCGAAGATCTACAATATAATCAGATTTTTTTTTGGGTGGTGGGGGGGGGGGGGGGGGGGGGGGGGGGGGGGGGGGCATGTTTTCTCTTCTGGAGGCCCGTATCCCCCTTCCCCCCCCCCCCCCCCCCCCCCCCCCTTGCACACAGACGACCCTCCCCTGTGCCCACACCCCCTCCCCTGTCGCCACACACCTCCACTGTGCGCACACCCTCCCCTGTGCGCACACCCCTCCCCCTGTGCGCACACCCCTCCCCTGTGCTCGACACACCCCTCCCCTGTGCGCACACCCCTCCCCTGTGCACACACCCCCCCCTGTTGCAACCCCCCCCCCCTGTGCAACCCCCCCTGTGCACCCCCCCCTGTGCACCCCCCCCCTCCCCCCCACCCTCGCTATTGTTTGATATCGTGTTTGTTTTGTTCGTCGTCATTTTACTGAACAAAATTCCATAATTTAACAAGCTTTGGGGGTACTCACCACGATAAATTCTTAAATTCTTGACCTGCAAATCAAGGAAATTGGATGGCAGTTTTCCAGCAACTAGTAAAAAGTACTGAACTTCTGCTGTCCGCAATCGTTAGATGTTGCATTGTGGGATGCCTGTGACATCACAGGCCAAATCGTATCGATTGTGTCGTAAACGAACGTAAACAAGCGCGTTGCAGGGTAAGCAGCAACTGTTTCATTACATGGCACAAGCTGTACTGTGGCTGCGTGCTGATGAGACTTGAGAGGCCACTCGCTCTAACTCTCGGGCGGAGATGGCGCAAAATGCTTGCAATCTCGAGGAGTATGGCAATGCAAAATAATTTTATTTTAATTAAAAAGGAAAACTGGCATCAAATTTTCTTGATTTGCAGGTCAAGAATTGATTGTGAGTACCCCCGAAGCCCGTTAAGTCCAGCTTGGACACATATTAAAGGAAGGCTATTTAGACGATTTAGAGGTATTTTGATAAGTATTTTTGTGGATTTAAGATATGATCCGTTTTCAATATTCTTCTGGCACAGACTCTAGTAGCGCCAGATCATGTCCAAATGTTAAAAAAGCATTACCTAGAGTCCAATATAAACTCGGACTAGACTCGGGCCTGCTTTCTTGCCCTACCGATATGTACCCCTAGAACTACATGTATATGGCTCCCGACGCCCGCAGGCGGAGCCCCATAGATGGAGAGGGTTTTTTACAGGTTCACTGCCGTTAAACAATAGAAACCATGCACAAACTACAGGCAATTACTCCCAAACTGCTGCACGCTCTACCTCAAAACAACAGTTTTTTGAGTATTTTAGCAACTCACCCAGCCGCTGCGCCAATAAAACCGGTCGAATCTCACCCAATTTCTGTAAAAAAAGATGAAAACTATCCCCGTTCAGCGAACGTGACTGTTACAAGATGGTGGATAACCGTACCGTAACCCTAGCCGAAGGCCAGTGCGGACCAATCACATTGGTTTTCACATTGGGCTGTTTTCTAAACCCTGGCTTCGTTTCTGTGTGGCTCTGGTGCATTGCTAAACCGTATGATTGAGGCCTCGCAAGATGAAGCTTGTGTTTTGAAAATGGCCAATGCGACTGCGGTTTTAAATTATGCACGAGTCTATGCTGTACATAAAATACCTTAGACTCGTGCGTAATTTAAAGCCGCAGCCGCATTGGCCGTTTCCCAAACACAAGCTTCATCTTTGCGAGGCCTCATTCATACGGTTTAGCAATGCGCCAGAGCCACACAGAACCGAAGCCAGGGTATGAAAAAACAGCCTAGTCATCGTTGACAGAGGCCATGTGATTGGTCCGCACTGGAACTGGTTGGGGTTACGGTATGGTTATCCACCCTCTTGTAACAGTCGCATTTGCGGAACGGGGATAGTTTTCACTTTTTTACAGAAATTGGGCGAGATTTTATTGGCGCAGCTGCAGGGTGAGTTGAAAAAATACTAAATTTGTTTTTTTGTTTCGAGGTACGGTACATGTACCGGAAGACCCTGCAGCAGTTTGGGAGTATTGCCCGTAGTTTGTGCATGGTTTCTGTTATTTAACGGCAGTTAACCTGTAAAAACCCTCTCTATCTATAGGGCTCCGCCCTGCGGGTGTCGGGAGCCGAATAGTTCCAGAGGTAACCGGTATGATGACAGTCACTCAAATTGTTGGTATCTTTGTTTGAGGGCACTAGTCATAAAGTCACGAACACCAAAATGCCGTTTGGCCACAGATCATGCCAATGTCGCTTCCTAGGTTGTATCGTAAAATTAGGCTTGATTCCTGGCCACACGACAGTCTGGTGTTTATGACTAGCGTTCTCGAACACAGATACTGACAATTTGGGAGACGGCCAACATAAGGCAAGAGAGCTCAGTTGGTAGAGCGCAGGTCTAGTATTCTGGCGGTCGCAGGTTTTGAGTACCGTTTTGCCAATTTCTTTGTTAATCTTTATGCAAAATTACCTAGTCCGTTTTCCTTGTAGTTTATTTGTGCAATATACCAAAAACAAATGTCACATGGGTTGGACTCTGGTTCTGTTGGTATAAACCAAATATAAAAGCACAATTACATGTAGTTTTACTTAAGGCCGTGCCGGTTACCCGGGGTACCCGTAACCCGACCGCTGATTGCGGGTACCCGGCTCCAATTTATCAATTTTATTACCCGAAACTGCCTTTGTAAATTTTGACACATTATTTCAGAAAGGCAAGCGTCTTTTCTGTTCATTGCGTGCCGATAAATTGTTAGAAAACATCTGAGTAAACCGTCTAATAAGTTCATTTACCGACAATTTCCCGATGTCTAGAAAGCGGCCTAACGGATGATTGTGCTTTCTTTGTTGTCATTGTGATAAAGAGATGCCTTTGAAGTCTATTTACCGACAATTCGTACAGCTGCTATAACTTGCGGTTGACATTGCGTCAGTGTTTTGTTACTGTTGTCCTTTGAGTAAGTTTTTCCGCGGTTTACTTTTGTATTTTTTCCCCCTGTACTTATTTGTTCAAGCTTTAATTCGCTAATCTTTAAGATAATGTTTTATCTGTTCAGAACCCAGTCTTGACGCAAAGCTCGAGAAGATCCGTGAAATTCCGGGGACATTACAAGCATCTAGCTCAAATAGCTACTCGCATGTGCTGTGACATGTAACGGATGCAAATTAACGCCTAGCCTACGTGTGTACAATTTAAGTTGTTTAAATTGGGCACTACCGTACATGTATGTCCTGGAATCCGTGTCGCCACTGGGCTACACTGAAAATGCATTTTGATGATGTATTTCGGAAAGACTGAGCACTGGACGTTTTTGTGTTTTTCTTGTGTAGAACGAGTTTTGAGAGTCGCAAATTTAGGTGACCCCTGAAACTAGAGTTGTTTGGGTCTATTCCTTCCTTCGTGGGTGTAGTCATGGTTCCATAGCAGCCGGAAAGTGTTCGCCTTTTGCGGACGTGTAAGAAACCATGGATTGGTGCCGTGTGCAATTTATGGGAAACACACAGCGTGTATCGTACATTGAATGAAAACGACTCAGCGCATGCGAGTAGCTATTTGAGCCATCTTGGAATGTCCTCGAAATTTCAGGGGTATTTTCGAGCTTAGTGTCAAAACTGGGTTCTGAACAGATCTCGGGAGTTTTGGGAGTATTGAAAATGAACTGTAGGCGGACAGCGCGGGCCGGAACAAATATGAACAACCCAGTCTTAGAGCAACACTAAAGCAAGAACTGAATTGGGCTTGAAACTTTTAAAAGAATTCACTGACTGGGTCAAAATGACTTGTTGAGAGGGGACAACCTGTTAGTTTTCAAGCACTGAACAAAAAATCCAGGGTGTAGGAACGGCTCAGAAATCACAATTTTATCATGCTGAAATTTGTTGACGATTTTTATCGCCATATTGGTGATATCACGGGGAAAAAAAAAATCGACTAGGAAAAAAACCCCAATATCACCAGCGCTAGTACAGGACCCCTAAACTGAGTTAGGCATACCGGTACTTCCAGAATCAGAGTCCAACAGTTTGTGTGTACAGTTTGCCATAATGGTGTGGGGATTGCCAGAATGGGTCGATGGTTCCCAGTAAATTACACTAGGGAGTTAGAGTTAATATAATATTTGGTAAAAATGCCATTACAAAATTTGTGACACAAAGCCCTGTCTGTAAAACAAAAAAAAAATAAAAAAATCTATAAAAAAACTGCACTGTTTTCAAAGCTGACATTCTTTGTTTTTTTCCTGCTTTTGTCACAGCAAGAAAACATTTTATTCTTACATGTTTGTAATTCCTTGATAGCAATCTACCGTATATGAGGGTCACCAGACAAGGATACTGCCAGAGTGATATTATTATGACTAACTGGCACTGCACTTGACTGTCTAGACAATAGCATGATTGAAGATGGGCCCATTTTATAACGGTCTGCCTTGACCTCTTTCTGTTACTGTGTCAGAAAATGGAAGTGTTTTCCTCTCCTGAGCTGGCAAGCTTAAGCCGTGTTCGCACTGGACTTGTTTTGGGGAAGGTTTTACTGAGACGATGGTAAAATAAAAAATTGTCAAATGTTACCACTGTTCGCACTTGGACTTCCGACACGGGAACATTTTACCGAGACCGTAGGAGAAGTAGCCGAGCTGTCATTATAATGACTCGTGAGGACGCTTTGCGTGACCTTTCTGCATTGCCCTTGGTGTACCCATTCGCGCGTGCGCGCGCTTTTTTTTCCCGATCGCATCATTGACGCCATGCGATCATGATGTGATCACGATGTGATGTGCGTGTATCAGCGTGCCCGCATGTAAACAATGCAAAGAGCGCATGCACAGTGCGTTGTATAGCGTGACCTTGCACTGGAGGGCCGGGTGGACGTTTTCCTGGGACGCTTTTACCGAGTCGCGCTGTTCGCACTGGACTTATCGTCTAGGGAAAAGTGACCAGGGACGTTTTCCCGGGCAGCAGTTGGCCGGTAGAAGTACCCACTGGACTCGGGAGAAGTACCTGAGAGGAAAACGTCCTAGGCTGTCCGCACTGGACTTAAAATGGGAAAAGGACCTATCGTCTAGGTATGTTTTATCATTTTAAGTCCAGTGCGAACATGGCTTATGAGCTCATTTATTTCAGTAAGTTTTAGAATAATGCTACATGTACTTGTGTGTACGTAGTTAAATGAGTACCGGTACAATGTATCATGCTTAGTGCTGATGTCATTGTGTACATAGTATGTATGTCATGTGACGTCAAATGAGAGGTGCAAACTTTAACCCTATTGTCCCTGGCATTCATTTGGGTACAGTACACAAAATATCCGGTACTACTCAATTCTTAAATGCCAGTGTAGCAAGAGTACTGCATACTGCAGTTTATTCAAGTACACCTACTTGTAGTACATTTTGTAGTATTGGGTGACATTTACAGTATAACTACTGTAGAGGTCTGTTTGGGGTGCAACTTGGTCTGCACACAATTTCTTTTCATACATTAGTACATGTACGTTATGGGGACATTTTATAGGGTTCGTGCGCTAAAGGAAATCTCTCTTTAACTCAAACTCAGAAAATTCTTTCGACCTAAAATTTTTAACATCAACCTAATTTGTCTTTTTCTCCATTTTCTTTCATTATACCCTGAGTTCCTAACTCAATTCTACCTCTAAACCCCTTTACTGGAGACCCAACCTGTGCTCACAACTACATGTACATGTACGTGCGTGCGTGATGTAGTAGACCTGTGGAGGCTAGAACTACTGTACATGTACAGTATGCATGGACTGGGTTGTGTTATCATGGTTATAGAAAAACAATTGGAGTGACAATTTCATCAACGTTTACATCAATATAATCAACGTTTACATCAATCAACGATCTATTTCTATATGCTTGGAGTTTCTACAGTCTGATGTGGTCAATGTGGGGCATATCAACTGCACTATAAGATGAAATAAGTCTTCAGAATTGTTATATTATAAAAAAAAAAATCTTCTTCTTATATTCTGTTGCAATTCCTTTTAATATCCGAAAGCGAAAATAAATATTTAAATATTCAAAAATCGATCGAATATTTAAACATTAGAATATTCGGCACAGCCCTACTCAAGTGTCATGTGATCATTGTGATGTCTCATTAAAATGTAAATGGGCATTTTTATTATGTAAATGTAAAATACATAATGTAAAGGTAATTAAAAGTCCCCTTACATGTAGCTTTTAACTTGGTGTGTACAGTACATACATGTACATGTACCTGTACAGTACCTGCTCCAGAAAGTGTTTTGCAAGTTGCAGTTGAAGTAAAATGCCATTTAACCCTAACCCCCTAGGCTCTCGCATTAGAAAGCATACTAAACCTAACAAACTTCAACAACTGCACACAGGCTCAGTAATTATTTGGTTCTGAACTACAGTAGCCCTGGACGATATCGTAAATTTTGACTGGCGATATATCATCCAGTAAATATCGCCGATATGTCGATATATCGCCGTAATTTTCAAGTTTGAACGAGCTGTCAATTAAACGCTGTCACACAACATGTGTGAACTGTGGCGATTCCTGGAAGATTTAAAAGTCTATAAAAGAAAATTGGACTGTCAATCATTCTCGGACTTTGTGAGTCGGTTATGGGATTGCGGAATGATTATTTTTTTCTCTTGGCTGGGCTGGGGATTAAGGAAGAATAAAACATCCATCTTGGGAGGGACAAAGTTATAAAATGAGTCGGGTTGACGTAGCAGTTCTTTCCTCGCCTCCAAACCCCGGGTTTCAAACCCCGCCTGGGCCAATATGTGGATTGGGTTTTCAGTCCCTGCCCGATTCTGTGGGTTGTCTTCAGGATATTCTTCTGGGGTTTTCCTTCTTCTCATTGTCCTCTCTCTACAGGTTTCTTCAGGCTTGCGAGCTACATGTACAGTGACTTGGGCGCTTTTGAGGGATCCTTGATTTCATTACCAGATTGAATTAATAATAATTAATAATAATACTTTGACGAAAGCATCTTTGTTAGAATGTAGCCATTGCAAGGTTCAGTTGACAACTGAGATTTTTCTCTTCTTCTGAACTATAATTTAAGATGCTGATAGCCGGAGTGAGCCTTTTTATTTATGTTTAACCCGTTCGCGCCGGATGACGTATATAAACGCAAAAATTTCCCAAAATTCTAAACGGATGACGCATAAACACGCCAAGTTCAAGTTCGGAAATGTATGTCAGCAGCGCGCTTCGGATCGAGTTTCGTTAAAAATAATCCCGCCCGTCGGCCCGGCGATGTTAAAATAATCCTGGCGCGAACTGGTTAACAGACAATGTATTTCTAACACCATTGGAACACTAACTTATGCCGTTAGTTTAGTAATATTAAACATGACTGGAACAGGCGGCAGTCACTTATGTCACACGGGCAACCAAATTTATCCAGTTGGTTTAGCATTGCGTTTCGGAGCACAGAGAAGAAGTTCTGGCGAGAAATTCTCGTTAAAAGTCAGTACATGGACATAGTATTATTTATCTTTAAATTTATAAACGAAAAAATAAATTCTCTTGAAGAGTCAACGATCTCAGAGCGAACTTACAAGTTGAACAACCATGAAGACAATAAATTGCCAAAGCAAAATGAACTGCTTTATACAGGCAAAGATTACGAAATAAACAAGAAGAAAGTTTATTGATACTGGAAGGATGAGGGATAAGTCGGTGGGCGCCAGAGATTTGTTGTGTCTTTTAGTTAATATTTATTGTGAAGTTGGTGTTCATATCGTTCCGTGTTTTTTGTAGCACTCTTATATTCCTCTCAAACCGTCACTGCCGTAAATGAGAACATGTTCAGAAATACTAGCCTTGGGACTACACTCAATTTGATATGGAACATTCATGACTATATATATGACTTTTTTCTACGCGTACTTTTCCCACCAAAACAAATCGGCAGATAGTGACATATTGTACAAAACAGGCACATCCCTGACTATCTCTCTGACTATCACTATTTATCATTCTTACATGTACATGTACTTCTTATAACAAACTACTTTCTGCAAAAATAGTTTTGTTCAGAGGGTATTGTCCTAACCGCCAAAGTGCTGCATATTTCTTTTCCCAAATCCTTCCAAAGTTGTTCTCTTCTCTGAAAATCTTTTCTCAAACAATAAGGTTTGGGACAGCCACTGCAAGTTACCCCTTAAGAAATCTCAATAAGCAGGACGTATTGATTGACATTAGGGCTGCGTTCGGGAACCATTGCGTGTGGCGCCTTCAAGTTGAGCGAGTTCATGATCAGATAAGAAAGTCTTAGATGGCGCGCGCTTGCTGACTATCACACAGGGCGTCTGTTGTACACCGTAAATAAAGTGCAGCCCGAACAGATAAGATTTTATAGCCTTGGTTGGGCTACTCTGGCATGTTCTCGATTTATTGACAATAACTTTTGTGGCACATCTTAAGTTCTAATTTGAGGAAACAAGTTTTTCTTTTGTTTGCAAGCAGTTTTGATACATTTTGTTAAATATCGAGTATATCTTGAGAATATCGTCTGGGTCACGATATTTCAATATTTTTAACCAGTTCGCGCTGGGATTATTTTAACATCACCGAGCCTAGGGGCGGGATTATTTTAAACGAAACTCGATCCGAATTCAGACCGATAGTGCCGGGAAGCACACCCACGCATTTCCGGCCTTGCGACAGACATTTCCGAACTTGAACATGGCGTGTTTATGCGTCATCCGTTTTGAATTTGGGGAAAACTTTGCGTTTATATACGTCATCCGGCGCGAACTGGTTAAAATCCAAGTCGATACTGTCAATATCGTCTTCAGTATCGTATCGTGACAATATTATCGTGATATCGTCCAGCGCTATTCTGAACCTACAAATGTAACAGTACTAAAACCTGCTAAACAAAATGCAAATTACCAGGAGAAATGCATTGCCTGCTAAATGCAACAACTTGCAATCAACTTTTTACCATTGGTGCATTCTGTTGCATTTTCAAAGGCCAATATAAACATGCAGAATTTAAGGGGCAGCTTATTTCTAAAGGGTCAACTGATACTAAACATTATCATTAAATTTCAACAACCATGCCGAAACAGCCCTTTGCAATCATGTACCCGGTATACTGCTACCGGTACATACCGGTACAATGTACATGTAGTTGCAATAATTTACTTTTTGATTCCACAATTCCAGTTTTGGGTGAAATACCAGTAGCAAATAATTGATGGCTCATAAAAATACATACATGTACGGTATGTTTTGGAATTGAACAAATCTTACATACATGTACATGTAGATGTTTGACCTCGGGGTTTAAATTATTTTCAACCCCATTGCCAAAAGTAAGTTCAGGGTGTCCTCATTTGAAACAGGAACATGACATGTGAATTGTCACATTCCTTTCACAGCAAAACAATATTGAATTTTCCATTTTGCTTATAATAATAATAAATATATCACATTTTCTAGACTCAAAGAACGTTTATTTCAGGCTAGTGATTTTATCCCCACAAACCGCATACAAATCAAATTTGCACCAATGTTACAACCTTGACCGGTATTCACGAAAAAATAATTCACCATAAGTGTTTTTCATATTTTTAACTTTATAGCAATACATACATGTACATGTAATGTACAATGTTTATTTTGTTGTCATGCTTTCTGAATTCTGTGCTTACAACTCTTCAACTCAGGGGCCAATTTCATAGAGCTGCTTAAGCATTTTTTTTGCTTACATGTAAGCATACAAAACCTTGCTTGGTAAATCAGGTTACGAGCCAATTTCATGTGATCGTTATGCTAAGCTACATGTAACAACAGCTAAATATCAATCACAAATAATATACACCACATGGATTTGTGGCTGGTAAGCTGGTTTTACTAAGCAATGTTTTGTGCTTAAAAGCAATTTTTATGCTTAAGCAGCTCTATGAAATTGGCCCCTGCAGAAAAAGAGGCCCGGTCAATGTTATTATTAACTCCTTGACGCCACGCACGGAGTGGTTCTGGCCGTGGCACGCTAATCCGTCCGGAATACTGTTATCAGCTGTGCTGTACAATAGAACACGACCTGTGTGATGGGTGTACGCTCGGGTCCATTTTTAAGTGCAGCTGCTGGACAAAGGCTGCTGTGCAGTCATGTGTAGAATCCAGCGAGTGAGGAATTAATACTGGCGTCAAGACTAATCTTGTCGAAATGTCAACTACACTGGGTGTACACATTAAAGAAAATGAGGCGAAACGATGTTGACAGGTACCAATCCGACCCTGGCAACGATGTGACACTGACTCATGTTGCCAAACATGATCCATGGCTGAATGTTCCAGGAACCAGCTGTCTGTAATTTGATAAGGGCCTTTCCGAGATAATGGGGGTATTTTGCACATACTGTTTTGTTTAAATAATGATTGGTTTCGTTGAATACACGCAAGTATAAAAAAAAGCTAAAGTACATGTACATTGTACACTTAAGAGATAAGAAAAATAATTTGGTCGAGAGAAAATATTCATGATTTGTTTTTCCAGTAACATGAAAGCCTATGTCCACCATAATAAAACAGTCCAAACATAACATTAACAGTGCATTCAGTGGTGATTTACATGTACCGGTATGCATGTTTTTAAATATATTGTTTTACGGTACACGTATACATGTATACATGTACTTTTAAAATTGTAAGTGTGACATGAAAAAATACATTTGTGATGTTTTTACATTTTCTCATTACTAAAAAATGTAGCAACGTTCGTCATGTTGTCCGTCCACCGTTGTTACGAGCAGGCTTGGGATAATTTTCAGCCAACCCTTTAAATATCATAATCATCTTGTCTCCTTAAAATTTACCCGTAGACTATTTTTATGAATGCATTGTTGGGAAGGCACGATTACAATATTCTTTTTGCGCAGTTTCAAAGATTGTGACTTTACAATCCGTCCACTTGATGTTTACACTCGTAAGTAACGACAACAAAACAAAACACGAAAGCCACACCTCAAAGTGTGTGCAACACCTCGTTGTGTAGACTATAGCTGTGACATCCGGGACATCCAGAAACTTTCACGTTACCCGCCATTGTTACATGTAGCTTCTCTACCCCTAGAACTCTGGGGCTCCCGACGCCCTTAGGGCGGAGCCCCATAGATAGAGAGGGTTTTTACAGGTTAACTGCCGTTAAACAATAGAAACCGTGCACAAAATTCGGGCAATAACCACATACAAATACTTCTCCACGTGTTTGTGCCTCAACGATCGAGGTCTGTCCATGGAATTACGAGCACGGTTCTTGTTACGACAACTCGACCGGTAAAACAACTCGACCGGTAAAACAACTCGACCGGTAAAACAACTCGACCGGTAAAACAACTCGACCGGTAAAACAACTCGACCGGTAAAACAACTCGACCGGTAAAACAACTCGACCGGTAAAACAACTCGACCGGTAAAACAACTCGACCGTGCACGGTGCGCCGTGCCATCGGCTTATTCCACGTACGGCACCGTCGTGGCCACATGCGCACCGCCTCATTATGTAGCACTACACGCACTGTATAACACACGCCAAAGTTGAGTTGTTCCACCCGTCGAGTTGTGCGTCTTTCGATGATAGACATTTATTCTGACATCAACAAAAAAACACGTACATGTACAAGTATGTAGGCCTACTCAATATAATAAAGGTAGGATGCCGTTTGCAAATATCGAAACAAAATATTACTACCAAATTCTTAAGAAACATCTGACTTTATTCAGCAAAATTGTTGCGCTAGATATCCTATAATTGTTCCGAAAAATGTTATTTAATTTATAAAAAACCACGTTCGCCAGAAGGCGTTCGCGAAAAAAACGTTTTTTCTTGCTTTTCTCAGCATCCCTGATTGTAAACTCCGAACAGGTCAGTTAAACGATATTTATTACAAAATACAACCCTTCAAATCTACCCATTCTTGATAATTCAAGCAATTACCAATTACCAATTACATTTACTGTATCTACAACAAGACGTGCATGAAACAATTGAAATTTTCAAACGAGTCTATCAAAGTCCTAATTAACATTAACGTTTAATACATGCACCGGTATACATGTTCCGGCACCACATAACGACCGAGGGGCGAGCCACAAAGGAGAACAAAGGAAACAATAGCCCCTCGGTCGGCGGTATGAATGGACAAATTCGGTCCTCGATCGACGGTGCAAGCGCAAAGCAATGGGGATTGGGTATAACGTAGGAATAAAGGAAAACACAATATCGAGCCTCGATCGTTATGTGGTTCACGACTGCATGTACATGTACCGGTACATGTATGTACCTCCGACATGTCCGATGCTACGATGGATGGCCAGCGTCCCCGATACACATGACACATAAATAAAAAAGAAGTCCCAAAATATTCCGGTCTTTCAAAACGTTAAATCATTTTAATACCTAAACATTAACACACAAAATAAACTGACATTCGATGGTAATAGCCATGATTTGAAGTATGTACCGTACATGTAGTATGTATGTCACTACGGATGGCATGGCTTGCACTGAAAGAACTTGACACACTATTGTTTGTGTGCTGAATAAGCACACGTTTACAGAATGATCCTTAACTCTAGCAACAATATCCAGGCTTGTACATGTAATAATAATAATAATAATAGATCATTCTTATAGAGCGCAAAACATAACCGAAAGATATCTCAATGCGCCTAACAAAAAACAAAGTTACAAAGTTAAATAGTGTTACAAGGTGACTAAAAACAAAATAATCTACAATGTGTGAAAAGGCTAGTAGAAATACAGTAGGTGGGATTTTAGGCTGGTTTTGAACTGGTCGAGAGTGTCTACAGCCCGAAGTGAGGATGGTAGGGCATTCCACATCTCAGGTGCCACATAAGAAAACGCCCTTGAGCCGTATGACTTGGTCCTGGCAGTAGTTGTTGTAAGGAGGCTTTGAGAAGATGACTGCAGAGATCTTGACGAAATGTATGAACGGAGAAGCTCGGAGATGTAACTGGGTGCTTTTCCATTCAAGGCCTTGAACGTAAGTAAGATTGTTTTTGTATTGTATTCGCTGCTGGATTGGGAGCCAATGAAGATCTCTGAGTATCGGGGTGATATGATTGCGTTTCTTAGACAGAGAGACTAGGCGGGCAGCAGGGTTTTGAATACGTTGCAGTTTCTGTATGTCCTTGTCGGGGAGTTAGAAGGCTGTTACAATTGTCAAGGAGTGATGATACTAGCACATGAACCAGGATCTTGGCTGTGTGTTTAGTGAGAGAATTAAAAATTTGACCTATTCTCCTCAAAGCAAAAGATGCTTTGCGGCATATGGCGTTGACCTGTGGGCGCATGCTAAGGTGGCTATCAAAAATCATACCCAGATCGCTAACTGATTCAGACGGTTGAGCGTGGAAGTCACCAGAGGTTATAGGGGAAATCATTGTGCTCCCTCTTGGGTAAGAAGATAAGTGAAGCACTTCCATTTTACTGTCGTTCAAAACGAGGTAACAGCTTGTCATCTATGTCCTTATGTCACAAAGACACTTCTCGATTTGTTGTGTTGCATGGTGTCTGTTGAAGGGTTTCATGGGTATGTACAGTTGTGTATCATCTGCATACAGGGCGTGGGGGAGACCGCTAGACTTTATGATATCTTGGATGGGAATTGTATAACACACGAACAAGAGGTTGTCTTCCAAATAAATATGAGGCGAGCCAGTCTAGAGCAGTACCTTTCAGTCAAAATATATAGTTCAGACGGGAAAGCAGGACTGATTGGTCCACGGTATCGAAGGCCAAGGTAAGCTCCAAAAGAATAAGAACTGCCTCGTCCATGATGTCCAGACTGAGTAAAATATCATTGCAGATGCGAACTACAGCTGTTTCGACACTATGGTGTTGTCTGTAGGCGGACTGGAATGTTGCAAGCAAGGAGTTTCTATCGAGGTAGAAGATATGTTGCTGACTCACTACACGCTCAATCCCCTTTCCTAAGAAAGGCAAACTGGAGATACATGTAGGCCTGTAGTTCTTCAAGATATCTGGGTCAAGCGAGTACATTTTTAGTATTGGAGTGATGAGCGCCGACATTAGGATTGGTGGGAAGATCCCATGTTGCAACTTGGTTTGTTATATCAGCTATCGCAGGCAGAAGCACATCAATACAAATGCTGACGACACAACCAGGACCAGGAGCAGGGTCAAGGGAGCAGGTCTTGATCGTTGTAGATTTGATGACTTTTAGGACCTCTGCTTTTAAAACCTTGAGGAAACTTTCAAAGGTGTGATTGACCCCAGTGACATTAACTTGTGATTGTTGAGGTATTGCAACACAAAATGCAAAACGCAGGCCACGTACATGTACTTTGTCTTCAAAGAAATGAACAAAGCGTTGGGCGAGATTCCTATCGGTGTTGTGTGAGGGAAGAACCTGTTGAGGTTTTTCAACAGTCATACTCCGAACAATGCGAAATAGATTACTTTGGTTACTGTTAAAGATTTTCTGTTGGTGGTAGCTTTTCTTCGCGACTTTCAGTGCCGTGCGCTACTCTGAAGAGGTTTGATGCATTGCTTCTTTGTCAACGGTTAACTTGGACTTCATCCACTTCCTTTCCGTCAATCTCTTCTTGTGTTTCAATGCCCGAATGGATTTGTCGTACCACGGAGCAAGTGGACGAAGTTAGACATACCGGGGGGTATGTCGTCCTAACCGCGGCATGGAGGTCAAGGGTTGTCTTGAGTGTGTTATTGAAGAGAGTTGTTTTAGCTTCGAGATCTAGAGCGTTTAGGTGACTGACTTTAGCAAATAAGTCCTAGATGCTGGTCCTAAAACTAGTATTTAAGTCAATGCTCTAGAGGTTACGGAAACTAACTTTGTTCTTTTTGGTGATGGTTGGACAGGGCAGCTCTGAAGACAACAGCCGCGTGATCTGATGGCATGGCATGTACAACATACACGCATTCAACACAGTGTTCATTTTCAGACACAATTAATAGGTCGAGTGTGCGCCCGTGTGTGTGGGTTACCGGTAGCTCCGAAACTACATGTAACTGCTTTAGACCAGCCGAAGAAAGCAGGTCATTCATATACTGAAACGCAAAAGAAACTTACCACCTTTTTAAACCTTTAAATAGCAACAATAACATTGCGTGTAGTAATGTGTGAACTTATTTGTGGACAATAGTGTCCTCACTGTCAGACCAAACATGGTGTCTAATGGTCACTTGAACCTTCAATGGTCGCTTCATGGCACAGCTGTTGAACAGCCTTTTTGACAGTCGGTGATTAGCCAAAGGGTATGGGATGATTGTAATGAGCTGCACGGAATGTCTTGATCAGGGGGGGGGCGGAGGGGGGCCCAAGAAAGTGCGCCACCAACGTTGAAATGTATCTCATTCGTTCTTCCACGCTCATGAGCCACACATCTCACACAGTAAATACGTATAGATCGCTACCGCGAAGCGCACCATTGAAACACGTACAGATTTGCTCCGTGTATCGCTCTCCGCATTTAGTGATTCATACAACGTCCGCAAAGCCAGGTACGCAGGCACGATCTACACGGATTTTGTTTGGGGCGATGTCATTTTCTGCCATTTTCGTTCGAAAACAACACGATAAAACGCAAGGGGGTCACAGGCAGATTTTTTTTAAAATTCAGTATATCACTGCTACATCCTTTTTTAACGTATCCATGGAAAAAAATGAGTGGGGTCAAAGCACGATTTTTCACAATTTATCGATTATTATTGCCCTTTTTAGGGGAGGTATTTGTTAACGTCGTTTGAGTATTTGTGCACAATCTCCACGCGCATCAACGGTACGTCAACGCTTAATTTTTTCGACTGCTTTTTTCATTTTCAATACAATTTTTGTCATTGGATGATAAACATTAAGGTAAATAACAACCTTGTACAACTACAAAAGACAAGATGTTAAGATTGGATGCCAAAAACTCTTTATTTTTCGTGTGAGAAAATTGTTCCCCCCTATTTTGAGAATGGACGGTACCACAGCGTTTCGCAATCACAGCCTCGAAGGGCCCCCCCTCCGCCCCCCCCTGGTCTTGATGTTGGTTTTATAAAGGCCAGTGCAAAATGGGCATTTCAAGCAAAATGCCACAATTGGCAAGGGATCAATGGCAGCGTGCCCTGGGCATGCTGCAAGGCGGACTGAGCTACCATGAGGTGGCACGTCATCTTGGCTGTTCACACCAGACGATATCGGCCCTGGTGGGCAGAGAAACCCTCCACAACTCTGCATATGACAGACCTCGATCAGCGTGGCCAAGAGTCATCACTGCAAGGCAAGGCAGGACAGGCAGATGGTCCTACGTCACCTGCGGGATCGATTCCGTCCAGCATCCCGGACTAAACTCTGGGGCGTGCAAATCCACGGATCTCTAATGATACTGCGCGAAGACGACTGCATGACTATGGTCTTATTGCCAGAAGACCATACAGAGGCGTCGTGTTGACGGCTGTCCATCGCCGCAACCGACAGATGGTGCCAGCAGCATCAGCGGTGGACCTTGGCGCACTGGATCATCCTAATGGGCGTGAGCGTGTCTGGGGAAGAACTGGCGAACGATATACCGAATGTTGCGTGCGGCAAACCGACAGGTGGGGTGGCCCAAGTGTGATGGTGTGGGCCGCCATATCAGGCCGCTAACAGACGCCACTGGTGGTTGTGGATGAGAATCTTAATGCCCAGCGGTATGTGGATAACATCCTGCGACCTCATCTGTTGCCATTCCTGCTAGACCACCCAGAACTGAGAACCTTTCAGCATGACACCTTTCAGCTCATCCTCATGCTGCTCGCTTTACATCAACACCATGCAGTGGCCTTCGCTCTCCCCGACCTGAATCCCATAGAGCACCTGTGGGATGAGCTTGGGAGATGCGTACATGTAGTTGGCAGGGCCAGGACACGGGCAGAGCTGCTTCAGACATTGAGGACCGAGTGGGACAGAATCCAGCAGCAATCCATCCAAAGACTGGTAGGCAGTATGCGCCGACGATGCACTGCCTGTATCCAAATCAATGGTGGCCACACACGCTATTGAAGGGGAACTGACATTGCACCCTCTTCTGTTCTTTACTGTAGAACAAACTGATGAGATGGTGTATCTTGGTCAAAAACTTGACATGTCATCAATAAAATGCCAATGTTTCATTTTAGCAATTGTTGGTTTGTTTTATTTTCAACTGTTACAATTTCATGACATTTTAAACAAGTGGTAAGTTTCTTATGCGTTTCAGTATAGTTCTAGTTAACCAGTTCGCGCCGGGATTATTTTAACATCACTGAGCCGAGGCGTGGGATTATTTTTAACGAAACTCGATCAGAGGCGGGTTCAAGCCGATTGTACTGGGAAGCACACCCACGCATTTCCAGCCTTGCTCGCTGCTGACAGACATTTCCGGCCTTGCTCGTGACGTGTTTATGCATCATCGGTTTTGAATCTGGGGAAAACTTTGCGTGTATACATGTACGTCCTCCTGCGCGAACTGGTTAAAGGATGCATTGGACATTCAAGGTGGATCTTGAAATCACCACAAATTACAACATGACTTGTGAGGAGATTGGAAGTTTCAAGGAGCTGCGAGAACTCGGCGAAAAACTTTGTGATTTGGGTGGCCTGTAAATTGTTACAAGTGTGAGTGAGTCGTGCCTAGGAGAGTTAAAAGTGACCTTTAAGCATTCAAACGTTAGGAAGGAGTGGGGCTTTCAAGCGGTCTTGTAGTCCTTGTACAGGATGATGCAAATGCCTCCTCCGGACTTCCTTTTACGCGCAAGTTTCAAGAGGCGGTAATCTGGGAGGGTGTGTTGTATTTCTGCCAATACAGGACCATCACGACTGTCGCCCTTTGTACCATTTCGTTAACCAGTTCGCGCCGGAGGACGTATAGACACACAAAGTTTTCCCCAGATTCAAAAGGATGACGCATAAACACATTACGAACAAGGCCGGAAATATCTGTCGGCAGCGAGCAAGGCCGGAAATGCGTGGGTGTACGTGCTTCCCGGTACCATCGGCCTGAACCCGCCTCGGATCGAGTTTCGTTAAAAATGATTCCGCGCCTCGGCTCGGTGAGGTGAAAATAATAACGGCGCAAACTGGTTAACATTGGACACCATCACGAAGCTTCTCATTCATCTGACAAAATCATACAATTTTGGTGAAGGAATTTTATTGTCACTTTATCAAACATTTCTTGAGTTTTATTCCGGCAAATTAATTAGTGAATGTTCAATTAACCCTGGTCCATTCATTCAACTGCATTCCCGATGCTACATGTACAAATGACCATTTTATGGATACCACGTTTAGTATAGAGTTTGTTGTATTTTTGCGGTGCTATAGAACAAACTTGTTTGATGTGATGAAAATGACTGTGTGTCTGGTATAAATTAGTGTGGGTGAAGAAATACCGACTTATAAAATAAACTTTAATGTCACATTTTTGAGTGAGAAGTGGTGATGGACACTACTGATAACAAAATATATAAGTTTTTGACCGAATTTAACTTCAGTTATTGTTCATTTTGAGACAACAAATATTCATATGCATGGAACATTTAATACAAAAAACTTGATTAGAAATGTCTGATCAGCACTGCAGTACAATTGCCCAAACTTCATGGCGTGACCCATTTCCCTACGTGTGTCTGTTTCTGTCTCCGTCCGTAGCATTATCCGGCATGATCTGGAACTTTGACAAACTGTACCTGTACATTTTTGTTGAGTAAAACCTTATCTTTTCCTGATCAGTTTGATACTATTTGGTATTTAGAGTAAATAATGTGAGGAAATGAATGTCAAACCAACTACATACTTTGTAATAGTACAATGTACCGGGTACTTGATTTTGTTCACCTCCGTGTAATTTATGTCAAATACCCCTATTATCTCGGAAAGACCCACCCATTCTTTTGGTACATTGTGTTATGGGGACAACCCATAGGGTTTGTGTGTAAACTGAAATCTCTCTAATCTCAAACTCAGAACACTCTAAAATTCAAAAATTGTCAGCATCACCCTAATTTGTCCTCTTCTTCATTTTCTTTCATTAAACCCTAACCCAATTTTCCCTTGTTCTACCTAAGTTACTGAAACCCAACGCGCTATGGGGACTCAAAAATGTCCCCACTACTCGGTCTGTATTTTCCAAACAAAAGAGCCTGTCCCCATAACTACATGTACATGTAGGTGGAGGCTCGTACATAAGACCACGCTAATTCCACTGAGATACAGAATTTCTGCAAGAAACATTTCAGTTCCTACACTATTTCATTAATGACATACCCCTTCAGTACCGGCATACAGTGTACTGTATACTGTACAAATGTACATTGTTCAATGTATACTGTGTAATTCTTTGTACTTTTTAGGGCCATCAACCCGGGCCCCTTCCAGAGAATTCAGAAAGGGTTCAAGGTTGTACCTTGGTGTGTATACTGCATCTTATGGCCAAGTTGACGATGTTGATGATTATGACTGGTGCTACAGAGCTGCTGCCACAGAGCTGCTGCCACAGAAGTCATGTCGCTCCCAATCCCATGTTTCCTTCGTTTTTTTGCCGGATTCTAACTGCATGTATTTGTCTCGTTGATCTTGTTTGAGCACCTGGTTAAATGTTTCATCCCTCAACATGAAGCATTTTGAAAGGTTGCATACGATCAGGAAGCTCGTTATTTGAGTGGGATTTCTTAAAAAGAAAACGGTTATATGCGGTGCTTACAATGTAGCGCTTTATCACCTACATGTACGTGTACATGTACGGTCTTAAAGCGCTTCACATTATTACCCCGGTCATTGTACCCACGAAACATTCCAAATGCTATCTCAGCTCCCTGGGGAGTATACAGCTTGATGCTGCCATTTCGGCACAAGGCAGCTACCGGTAAATCAATCACAATCATTTGTACTCATTTACTCCTGAGTGGAGAAAAGCAATGAGTGACAAAATGTCTTGCCGAAGGGCATACGCATCGTAGTCCCAGGCCGGACTCGAACCCACAACCTGCAGCTTTACCTACCGTTATAATTACAAATTAAATGCTCCAGACTACGATGCCACGGCACTGTCTGTGATTACCATAGCCATGTACATGTACATAGCAACGGTACAGTGACCAGTGACAATGCTGCCCTGCTCGAAATTTAGATCTTTTCATTGGATCGACAAAGAAACTTTTTTTTTTGTAGGCGACCTGTTGTCATTTGTCATAATTAACTAACGGTGTTGAAACGTAAAAAGGGCAGACGAAACAAACAGTAATCAGGTAATGGCAGCAACGGAACTTTTTCCAAATTTGTATGCTTTAACTGTTTCCTACGATACGTGCGTATTAGTGGTTCACGTAGTACCAGCAAAAATGAAACCTTTCTCACGATCTGCTTCTAAACACAGAGAACGATCAATGTAATGTACTCCACGGGGTACTGTACTCCACGGAGTGATGTACATGTACCCCGGGTACATGTACAGTACATCACTTTTGGAGTAACTAACCATGTGACCAGTTATCGACCAATCGTACATGTATGTACATGTACATGTATCTCACCATGGTATAACAAATGTATTTGTTTGTACACATTACACCCTTCACCCCCCAAAAAAGATCTTTGCTCCTAATTAAAGTGACTTTTGAGCTCCTGGCATGATATCAGTGTCCGCCTCTCTACCATGGAGAACACTGCTTACATTGTACCAGTAAAAGTTTCACAGAATTTGAGTCAGTCATGCTTTCTTGAGGCAGTGTTTTTATCTTTGCTGTGTCAGACCAGTACATGTTCTGGAATGTACCGTACATGCACGTGTGATAAAGTGAGATACATACCGGTACATACACATGTACCGGTACAATGTGCATGTAGGTACATGTACATGTATGTATGTACCGTACATGTTATGACCCGTTAATGAACTCGTGTCTTGAGGTTACTTTAGAGTGCGTGTGAAAATGCCCAATCCCCATTATGCAGTTTCAATGAGTGATGTACCAGTACCGTAAACAAAGTAAACGTACTGATACACTACTGGTACATGTACAGTACATACATGTACGTGTCAATTTACATGTAACTAGATTGCACTAGAATTGTTTTGATTGACTGGGCCCAGGGGCCGGATTGTTTTTCACGAACATCGTTCGGGTTCAGGCCAGCATCTGCGGGTAACACAGCCATATATTTAATAATAATAATAACCGTGCTTGTATAGTACTTTCCATCGTATCAACGATCTCAAAGCACTTTACAATTATTACCCGTTAATCAGGCCCTGGACCACGCGGTAGCATTTTGTAGGTGCTTAATCGGCCTCGACCCTCACAAGTACGCATTTATACTCTAGGGTGGAGAGAGGCAATTGTACTGTGTTCAAGTGTCTTGCCCAAGGGTACAAACACCATGTTCCTGGCAGTGTTTGAACCCACGTACCATCGTACAGTACATACATGTACATGAGTCAAACACCGTAACCACTCGGCCATGGCATTCTACCGGTTCATTTCTGTGTTTGGCATTCTATATTTCCGGCCTTGCTCGCTGCGAGTTTGTACCGTATTTTCGGCCTCGCTCGTGACGTGTTTATCCATCAACCGTTTCAAATTCAGGAAATCGCGTGTATACACGTCATCCGACGCAAACTCCTTAAAGATAACAAACAACATTTGCAAAAAAAAATAAATATGAAAATATCTCACTTGACTGTTTGTGAATAATAGTCTCAAGCATTTTGTGAAATCTTGGTGAGCACTGTCATTTTCAAGAAAAATGAAATATGTCCAATGGTGGTCAACAATTTCAAATAGTAATACTGCTACCAATTTTAGTGAGTCCACTTTTTTGTTTGCAATTGGTTACACATCTACCGGTATGAATAGGTGTTCACAAGTCTGGTTTCCTTGCCTGACAATAACCCTGATGGCTATAAAATGCACTGTTTCATCTGAAGTAGGGTCAGGGAACCAGACTACAAGAACCGCATTTCTTTCTTGGTTTTCCAGCATCTATATGGAAGAGGTCAGTGTAACAGTTGGTAAAAAATACTTATCCTCAAATCTACCCAAAGATTCAAGCAAAAGTAAATGTTTTATATTACATGTACCTTTACAATAGGTTCTCGCATGTTACCTTTAGTGACATTTAATGCTGTTATTTAAGTAATAAATTTTTTTTGTATCTTTTTGTTTTCTGGTTTCCCTGCAGAAAATCCTTCTCCTAGTCACCATAATGAGGAGATGGATACCAGTGAAGCCAGCATCGACACATCAACATCACAAAGTAAGCAAGACTGCCACCGTCGGAGATTTCTTACTGCTCTATATAAAGGGAAAAGTTTTATCAGTTGGTGCTGGGATTATTTTGACATGCGTGGGATAGTTTTTCCCGCAATCCAGGCCGGCAACTGTTGGTTCGTGTCATGTACCGGTACTTTAGCGCACGAGTCTTGCTCGCTGGGAGCCGGTCGCTGACATATTTTTCCGGCCTAGCTTGTGACGTGTTTATCCGTCGTCCGTTTTGAATCCCGGAAAAACTTTGTGTATACCTACACGGCATCCAACGCAAACTGGGTAAAAAAGTAATCTTTTCTAAATAATTGCATTCTAAAAAAAATTGGCATACATGTGTTTGCCAAACATGTTTTTGCCAAAGTTTCCCACTCATTGCCAAGAACCCTCCTCCATGCCCTCAAGAATTTTGTTTAAAAAAAACCAACCCAAAACATGAGGTGATACAGTATACTTGTACACTACCTTCCCCTTATTTTTCAATCAGATGTACCGGTACATGTACATGTATTCTAAAAAAAGTGAGAATAAATATTTCTGTCACTTTTCACCAGTATTCTTTTTTTTAACTGTATATTTTGTACATAATTGTCACTTATTCAGTAAGAATTTGTAGAATGAATTTTGACCTCCGTGACCCCTTCCCACCCCTTCCCCCTTATAATTTGAGTACGCAATCAATCACGTTTTCGTCCTTGGTTCAGACTTGGGACACTAGACACTATTTTTTGAAAGAAGACATCCTCAAGGGATAAAAGGTAAAAGACCTTTGGGCCAAATCTGTCTGGCACCCTTCCTCTCGGAGGGCCGGGTGCTGTATCAATGAGGGGAAACCGCTGAGATTTTATTTATACCCATGGCCACGTTTGACGTCTGCTCTGCCATTTTTATAGGTTGGTGACTGAGGGTCATCCACCCATTTCCCTTGCTAATAATGTGCATATTGGTTTGGGTTGGTCAGACCAAACCAACCCAAAATGTGAAAGATAATAACCAAAACCGAACCGAAACCAAACTGAAACCGATCTGAACTCCCCAAACCGACCGGACCAGACACAAAAAATCAGGAAAAAAAACCTCACCCAAACCGACAAAAACAGAACCGAACCCCGAAAAACCTGTATGTTTAGCTTGGGCTAATGTCCTATATTTTTACGAACATCGTGTCTGATGTTTGTGCCAGAAATTACCCACAGCAGGTTGTGTTATTAAAAAATGTTGGGGATCTGCATGTGTTACGGGCTGGTAATTTATAAAAGACGGCACACAACATGCACGCGCTGGGATGATGCCATACATGTATGTACAATGTACGTGTAAGTGTGCGTTAGCGGGCACAGGATCCCGCAATTATTGCCCCACATACATTTTCAAACTGTTTTGTTTTGTTTTGTATTTCGTTTTTTTTTACAAAAGATTGCTAAACCGGCCTGACCAAAAAATGCAAGAAAAAAAATGAAACCGACATGACCCAACTGAAATGATAAAAAAATTGAACCGACCTGACCCAAAGATATAAACAGATAAATTGATAAGAAATGCGAAAATACAACATTTGCAAACATACAAAAAACAGAACTACCAAAATTATTTTGAAACGCCTTACTTGAGTGTAAAGTGAATGGTAGTATTAAACATCCTGTGAAATCATGGCATTTGGTGTGCTGTTATTGTTAAGCAAAGTGGAATCAATTTTTAACAATGGTCTGCTAACCACCATTTGAAATTGAAACAAAATTGAAAATGTTAGCACAGGTGCCATTATTTCACAGGATACATGTACATTAATTGATGTCATTCACTGTCATGCAAGGTGTTTCACAAAAATTCAGTAGGTTTGTTTTTATTAAATTTTTGGACTTCCTTTGTTTCCACCACCATTTTTTCCCTTAATTTTTCAGCTGAAGCTGGTCAGAAGCTTTCCTACACACAGCCAGCATTCTGGTGCTCCATAGCCTACTATGAGAAGAACCTCCGCGTTGGGGAGATGTTCCACGCCTCTCAGCCATCCCTCACCATTGACGGGTTTACAGACCCGTCTAGCTCTGAGAGATTCTGTCTCGGTCTCCTGTCAAACATCAAACGGGACCACTCCATTGAAATGACGCGGAGACACATAGGTATATGACAATGTGACCAAATCGAACTTGTTTTTTTTTGCTCTTTAACTAGTTCGCGCCGGAGGACGTATACACGCAAAGTTTTCCCTAGATTCAAAACGGATGACGCATAAACACGTCACAAGCAAGGCCGGAAATGTGCTTCCCGGTACCATTGGCCTGGACCTGCCTCGGATTGAGTTTAGTTAAAAACATAATCCCACGCCTCGGCTCGGTGATGTTAAAATAATCCCGGAATGAACTGGTTAACTTTGGAACTTTTTGGAGTATTGGATTAAATTTATTACATTAACCCTTGCTCTTATTTTTATATGTACTACAATGCACTTCAATATCACCCCCCCAAACAAAACACACCCCCTCAAAACCCACCCCCTCAAAACCCAACTGTTTATTGCATGGAATAATCCCTTCAAGGAATGTCAAAGGAAACTGAACTTGGCCATGCTATGAGTCCACTGTGTACATGTATTACATGTACTCTACCTTCATAAAACCAAGTTATTGCCAAGTTATTGCCTTTACTGATGAACATTAGTGCACCCGGCCCAATGCACTCCAGTAGAAGTTTTGAAAATCAATTGTCTGGCAATGCAAAGAATTCTCCAATGCACTGCAGCTAGATTGCATTGGCATGCACAGTACCACTTACCGGTACTTGCAATAAACAACTCTCATAGAGCAAGGGTAACATTCAGTGCTTTGAGCAGGGGTTCGAACCTGACACCAGTTGCTTACTAGTGCAGATGCCGAACCTACACAAAAACTGAGCTTGCCAAGGTTGGTTGGTTGGTTTGAATTTTATATCCTCTTGGCTTTTAACATTAGCAGGCTTTAAAGTGTTTTCCTACTTTCTCCTATTTTTTGGTCCCACAACTGAACAATTAAATCTCATTGAATATATTTTGTATCTTACTCACACCCAAGAGCTAATTAGTTGAGGGTACAGAACGTGTCAAATAAGGCCAATAATAGACATGGTTGAGTATCAACCAAAAATACTCCATGAAGTCCACAAAAGGCCTACTTTTATCCTGATTTTGTCCTCCAAACCAATCTTTGGCTAAGCTCCATGGTCAGATACATGTATGGGTCGTATGGCCGGCTGCCAGAGGGGCCTTTACGTGCCATCGACTCGATCACGTGTGGCTGCGTAAGAATGATTATAGGCTCCCCAAATATAATTGTGCCCATAGCTCTGTGGATTTTGGGCCAAGACGTCGGTGCCATTTGTCCTTGTTATCCAACGTTCTAAATTTCAATTCCTCACTCAAGACCTTGAGAAATGCTTGAAAATATTTATGGCATAAGCTTGAGACACTAATTAGTTGTGTAGCGTCTTGCAGTTGAAAGGACATTTTTAATTTGCAGGATTATAAATGTCCAAGTAAGCCGATCCGGACACGCTTCCTGAAAACATTCTGGGGAAGTATTTAAATTTGATCAGTCAAGTCTGCTAATTGGCTCATTACGGCTAGGATGGAACAACTATCAATCTGGTAGGGTACATCTGGGTATGTGTGAAATGCATACTCATTCAAGAGATTTGTTAAATTCTCTACAATGCGAGTTAAACAAAAAATTGATAAGCTTCATTTCATGCTCTGTTGAAACTAACACTTTACAAATAAAAGGCTGTGTATTGATAACTGTTAACATCAGAAATTGTACACAGTTGATCTGGTTGACTCTTGAAAATTGTAAACAAAGGTTGTGTTTGCAGTAGCCATGGTAGCGAGGACAGGAACCAAACCACAATCACAAGAACAGAACTGAAACAATGAACATCCGAGTCCATTACCAACAAATAACACTAATAATCTCTGAATCAGTGATATGTCAAGAAAGAGAAAATGAGACTGCAATGCAAGGGCCGATTTAACTAAACTTGTCTTATTTTATGACTCATCTTAGGACTTGGGACGAGTCCTACCGGTAGCTCAAAGATCAATCTTGGCTAAGACGTGTCCTAAGATCGATTTCACTAAACCAATCTTATGGAAGACGCATCGCAACTACCAATTTGATGGCTGTTTCATGGTTTTTTTTACCGCTAGAGGAAACAGTCATTGAAAAAACCCACGCAAACCAGCGTGCACGCGCTAGAACACGAACTTTTACCAGAAAACTAGTTTGCGAAGTAAAATCACGTACGGTAGTTCTGCATATTCTATATAACAAGTCGAATAGTTGGCGTATACAAATGTAGATAATTAGTTTTTAAAACTACATGTATATGTATACACGCATATCAACAAACAAAATCAAATCAAATCAAATCTGTTTCTTCTTCGAAATTAAAACTCTAGGCCGACTTTTTGTCTTTAACGAGAAGAAAATGCAATGGTTTTCAGACAATGTACAGATTAACCTTAACCCTCCCAAATCCTCCCAAATCCTCCAAAATCAATATGATTTTGCACACACCCTAGGGAGTTAGGGTTAACGTACCGGTACGTATTAATGAGATAAGACGACCCCCGGACCGATCTTAAGTTAAGACGAGCTCAGCCGTGTTGCTATGGAAGTTAGGACGTGTTGAACGTGTCTTAACTTTGGTGAAATCGATCCCTAGGACGAGTCGCGAGTTGGGAGGAGTTACTCTTCCTAAGACGCGTATTTTGTAGTATTGGGTAACCGTAGGGTTAAACAAAACCAAAACCAAAAAAACCTAACACCCAAAAACCTTATAATCTACTCGAATAAGTCTCGGGCCTTAAAAGTTGATCCCCCCACTGGTCTGGTTTTGCTTAAGATTAAGATCAGTGTCTCCTCGTTAATTCTTCTTCCTATACCAAATAAGAACGACAAAATTGGTGAAATCCGATCGTTGCAATATCGGCTACTTTCTACATCTCTTCCATCTTTTTTTCTTTTTTTGGTGGGGGAGGAAACGTCTCAAAAACAGGAAATTCCATCACATTTAATTTGTGGTTTGCTCTTGTCTCACTATTGCCACAGATGGTAATAACGCGTGACCTTGATAAAAACCAGTGAAGCACGCTTTTTACCTTTTATTTTTTTTAAAGAAGGGTACAAATCACAATGGATTAGTTCAGATACCAATACTACACAAATCACAAATCAGTAACTTTACTCAGACTGAAAACACTCATGTTTTTTCCTCTAATAGTCAGGCAGATTTGTGCAAAATTGTTTAATCAAATGATAAAAGCATGGAATTTGGTTCAATTTTCCCCCCAAGTTAAATGGAAGATAGCGCAGTTACGGTACATGTACAAGTACCTTGCTCAGTCTGATGAGTTGACTTGAGCTAATATAATGCTTTATAAAGCGTATGTATCCACCAGACAGGTTCTCAAAGCGCTACATCATTATTACCCCACTCATTGGGCTAACAAAACCTTCCAAAGACAATCTCAGTTCCCTGGGGAGTATACAGCTGGATGCTGACATTTTGGCGCAAGGCAGCTAAATCAACCACAATAACCATCTCTGCCATCACAGGTACCCATTTACTCCTGGGTAGAGAGAAGCAAAGATTGACAAAGTACAAATGTACATTGCTCAAGGGCACACGCACCACAACCCCAGGCTGGACTCGAACCCATAACTTACTAAATTACCCGTAGACCACGAATACATTGCTCCAGACCACGAGGCCAAAGCACTCTTCAAATGATCTAAATTGGTAAATGATAATTAACGTTTCTCCCCCTCTCTCTGTCTCTGTCTTTGCTGTCTGACTTTTACACAGGCAAAGGAGTGCGGCTGTATTACATAGGAGGAGAGGTTTTCGCCGAGTGCCTAAGCGATAGCAGTATCTTTGTACAGTCTCCGATCTGCAACGTCCGCTACGGCTGGCATCCTGCTACCGTCTGCAAAATACCACCTGGTGAGTCTATCATCCCCCCCCCCCCCCCCCCAAATATGCCGATCACCGCTGTCACACTAGTACATGTATGTACAGCAATCCGATAACTTCCTGGCAATGATTAAGATTCAATTTGTGTATTACTGGTAGTTGTGACATTTATTGTACCTGTTGCTGACTTCCTTAGAAATGTGTGTGCAGTGTGGTCGGGGCTCATTGTCAACTATCTCCTTTGATTGATCCAAATCATAATTAAATTTCTTATGTTTTTAAGTTTTTGTACAATTGCCACCGTTAAGCATTTGCGTGTTAAATTTGAATAACATCTGTTACACTGACTTGCTCAACATGTTTGGCACATGTTCTTCAAATTTAACACGCAAATGGCTTATTGCAGCTTTCCTGTTCCGTTGATTTTATAAATAAAAAATGTTTGTGTCGCCTAATAAAATTAAGTTTGGTAGACACGTACACGTGTACTGGCCAGCACCAATCTGTGTGACTATACTCTGTATCCGTATGACGGTATTTTCTGTAGGACTGTACATGTACGGTATGTGTTACAGGCTAAGTTTTTTAAATAAAATGTATCGATTTTGATAAATCTTGCAGTGGCCCTTGGTTGGGAAGACGCAATTCTTAATTGGATTACTGAGGTCATATAGGGGTCATTGTTCAAATATGCTTCAAATGTTTCTTTGTGTACAGAATTTGCTAGATTTTAATTGTAACTACATGTAGGGTGGAGTGATCCTTGTGTACATGTACCGGTAGGTGTTTGTCACAACTGTTTTGATAACAGTTTTGACGGACTAATTAATGCTCTGCGACAAGAAGCTAGCGACAAGAAGCTGATGAAGGAATTTCCACAACAGAGCTCTCTGGGTTTCTTTATTCATAAAGAAAACTGTGTGAACAATTGTAAAATAGCACGTAGGGATGACATTCTTCAACAGTGTTCAGTGATTCACACTCACAGCATTGTTTTATTTGTAAAAATAGCCCAGTAAATATTAAAATAATAACCTGCGTAATCCGCACATCAACATTATTATAAAGTTCGCGGATTCTTGTTTCTCTTTAATTCCTTAAAATTTAAGGAAAATTTGGAAGCTGATAACTCCAATTCGTAAAGAATGAATCAAAACACTGATATTTAAGGTTCACTTTTTGTATCACCATGGAATGAACGAAGTCATCACTCGAGTGTCGACGTACGTGAATAATCCGGTAGTAACGCTGACTAGCGCCAGCTGTAGAATATTGGTCGACAGAGGGCGCTAGTCATATACGGCGAAAAAAGCTCAGTTGGCATCAGTGGCATCAGTTTAGGAAAAGAAACATGTGCAGACGAATTTTGAGCATGTTTTGATGGTAAATAAACGCTTTTGAATTTGTTTGTATCGGTATATTTCCTGTTGATACGAGAAAATCGGCCATGTCTGGGTTATACGGTTTTAAACCACTGTGCAGCATCTACTGGTATAAAACTACTTCTGACTTGTGTTCCCATTAGGCTTGGAAACTTTGTAGAATTTATATTGTTTCTATGCCGACTGTAAACGGTCCATGAGAGTTGGGTCAACAAGGTGAAATTAGTGATTTACCTCTTCAAATATTAAGTACCGGTACATGTACCGGTACATGTACTGTAGATCTACATACAACATTGTGGTAACAAAAGCGTGAGTCGGTTTTCAAGAATTCCGATTAATTTCGGTGAGAACCATTGCCAACTTTTACAAGGATTTCCCTTGTTAAACTTCTGCATCTCAACATGCACATGTGAGGTGTACCCTTGACGTATGGAAACCCTTGGCAATGTACCGTACTGAAGGGACAGTTCAAATCAGAAATGCTGAATTCATTAACATTTTGAAATTCCAGTCGAGTATCCCTAACTCCGACTGTATCCTAATCCTTTGAAATTAAACACCTGGGGCTAATTTCACAATGATGCTAAGCACCAGGAATCCCGCTAAGCACCAGGAATCCCGCTAAGCACCAGGAATCCCGCTAAGCACCAGGAATCCCGCTAAGCACCAGGAATCCCGCTAAGCACCAGGAATCCCGCTAAGCACCAGGAATTCCGCTAAGCACCAGGAATCCTGCTAAGCACCAGAAATTCTGCTTGCTAAGCACCAGAAATTCTGCTTGCTAAGCACCAGAAATTCTGCTTGCTAAGCACCAGAAATCCTGCTTGCTAAGCACCAGAAATCCTGCTTGCTAAGCACCAGAAATCCTGCTGAGCACCAGAAATCCTGCTGAGCACCAGAAATCCTGCTCAGCACCAGAAATCCTGCTCAGCACAGAAATATACTGCGGAAGAGGTACATGGTCAGTTTTGATTCGCTAAAAGGTCTAGTGCGGACAGCAGCTGTAATGTAAAATGTGTATTTTGATCACATGCTTTTTGTCTAGAGGTCCAACATGCAAACAGCACGGCACACGTGTGTAAATTTAGCTCAAAAGTAAAAAACCACATCCGGTGCACCCGGTGTCAGAGGTCAGTCATAGGGCGCCCTCGTAAGATTCAAAGAAGACATGCCACTGCAAAGTTTACGTGGCCAAAGGCCTTTTTGTGAGCCGTGGGGACGCACGGAAAATAACTACATGTACACTGGAATGTTAACAATCACGCACGGTACTTTTTGAAAATAGTTAGTGCAATGCGAACGCGACTTTAGCCCGTAAAAGGGCCATTTAGACTGACCCTTTTGTTCCAGCAAAAACACCTTTGCTTTGCTCCTTGTTGTACTAAAGTAGGGAGAACTGTGAGAACACTTTTCCTGATCAGAACAAAGACTTGAGATGTGGTAAGAATCTGTCTCTCTCTCTGCCTCCCACTTTCCCCGTCGTGGATTAAGTCAGGTCTTTGGATGGTGATTTGCCGCATCCTTTCACCCTGCACACATTTGAGGCAGGATTCCCATTCGTTGGAGTGGGGAGACATCCGGAGAGAGGGTGGAAGGGGGAGAGGAAGTCGATTCTTGATGAGCAGTTCCTTGTCTTCCGGATACCCTTTGGGAGTTGGGGAGACTCTGTACTTCCCGTCTTACCATGCCAATTAGTCAATATTTTCAGTCAGGGGGAACATAGTTTCTCTCCCTTTTTTTGTTTTCAATATAAGACACCAGCTTTCGTAATTTGGTATATAATTCTAATTGCTACATCTTGAGTTGAAATGGACCACTTACGTGTAGTGTACATTTGACTACCTCAACTAAAATGTATCCAAACAAACTTACAAAGTACGTATGCGTGCAAAAGCATAGCGGGTACCAGCAAATTTACAGAGATCGTCTTGTTCTGAAGTAACATTTTTTCAAAAAATCGTTCAAACAAAGGTTTTCATCGTCTTCTCGATTACACAGAAAGCAGATTTAGTTACCACGTCCCCCATAGCCTTGTGTGCATTTACAATGTATCTGCCACGATTATCCAAAGGTAAAAATTGTGGAATCTTGTTGTGCACATGCACAGTTGGAATACCGTTCAAACTGGCTTATTGTACGTACTTAAAAAACATCATTTCACATGCTGCCTATACAATAAGGTAAACATTTCACCATTCAACAATTTTTTTTCTTTTTCTGGAAACTCACTCTCCCCCCATAACCCCCCCCCCATAACCCCCCCCCCATAACCCCCCCCCTCCCCTCCCCCAAAAAACCCCAAACAAAACATAAACTAAGATTCAATTAAGACCCCCTATGAAAGCCCAGTCACCCCTTCCCACAGTAATGATGCATGAATGCTAAGTCGTATACACCTTTCCGTTGCTTTAATTTTGACATCCTGATCAGGTAGCTGTGCCTGGTTATTTTGTACTTTATGGATTCATTGAAGCCTACACCACAAGAACCCTTTAAAGGTATAGTATATACCATTAAAAAAACCAGTGCATTTTTATCGTTTCAGGCAGCAACATCTAAACAAAGGCAAGACATGTAATCTGATAAATACAACTACATGTAATCTGATAAATGTTATCTTAGTCAGGGTATTCTGTACTGTATTTCCTCTAAAACAAAGCCGCCGGCTATAGGACTTTTACGTGGGGTTGATTATTTTGTTTTTTATAATACTTTGTTTTTACGAAGATCTGAACCTTGGAACAGCCGTATTTAGAATAAATTCACACTTAATTTTACAATATCTAAAAGTATGGACGACTCTCTAAATTATTGAAGAAAAAATAGACTAGGAAACCAGACTAGCTAACCTGCACCCACTCATGGTAACCCGTTTCCCAAAAATGTGGAAAACTTTTAATTTGTTAAATTGTGGGTAGTCTTAGAAAAAAGTCAGTTACCAGTAATTTCCAACGATATACAGCTGACTATTGTTGGAAATTGGTTCAAAAAATTCTTGACCATTCTTTTGTAGTTAACACGTCACTGCCGTGCGACAGCTCTGTGCACTTATACAGCTACATGTACATGTACCATACATTGTACCAGTATCTATACTCCCGAGGACTCACTAATTTTCCCTTCTTTTATTCCCTTTGTTTATTCCCCTTGGCCTTCTCCCAACAGCTCCCATAAGGTTTGTACACAAGATTCTCCCGAGGACTTGGCTCAGGTCCTAGGAATCATTGTCATCACTGTCCAAAGTCCTCAGTATGAATGGATGACCATCTCGTTCAATTGTGCACATATGCGCAGTTGAAATACTGAACTGGCTTAACCCCAAACGTCACCTAAGCCTACTACTTGAGTAAACTACATTACTACACTTTCCTTTGAGAATTGAGTAGTATTTTGTAGTACAGTGTACTGTACCCCAAATGATTGCCTGGGATGTAATAGGGTTAATGCTTCCTCTTTAGCAAGCGACAAAGTTCTGCCCAGGCACTTTTGTTTGTCTCGGGATGTTGGTGGCAGACTCGAGATGATTAGCTGTGTCTCTTCCTTCGGATGCAGTAATTTGACAGGTTGAAGTAAAAGTACGTGACACGGGCTACGCTCCGCTGGGATTCATTATCGCTCGTTGTGTGTCGTTTCCTTAATGGCAGTCTGTAGCAGCTGTCGGTACTGTAAATGGTCTATACATAGACGACATGTACATGTATGTATTATTAAACCATTCAATAACAAGAGTTACTGTACATACATACACACATGTAGACCCTAATTTTGGTGTCGCTATAGACAAAGTTTTGGGGGCAATTACCCAAATTTGACTTTCAGAACACGAAACCTACCGGTACAGCCAACACTCGTGATCCGAAGATCACTTGTTTCGTTACAAGGCTGTAAAATATTTATTTGTGTAGTTGACTGGGTATACTCTATTGAATATCAAGGGTCTGTGATATACAGTAAGAGCAAATTTGGCAATATGCAAAACAATATTGCGTCTTGACGTTGTGCTTCTGTTCATTCAGTGGGTGCCTTCTGCTGGGTCATCGGTAACATGTATCGCTATTTAACATGGCAGCCAAACTGACCAATCAAAATGCTTATAATCCACATTACCGATTAAAATGATGTCTAATTTATAAAGTTGACTACGATTGGCTGGTGCATGGGGTCACATAAAATTTGAATCTCAGACGTTGGTTTGGAGAGTGCTCTATCGAACAACAGGGTCCAATTTTACGGCTTTCAAATTACAAATCCCTGCTTACTGTAACAGACAGTTCCATGCATTTGGTTAACATTTCACAGGTTAGCGAGGAATGTTGGTTTATGTGCTTTCATCGGGATTTGGTGCTTGCGTGGTTATTGCAGAATTTTTCTACCAGTGTTGTTACTTGTAAGCGCAAAATGATGATGGTAAGCACGGAATTGTGTGGTTAGCTGAGCCATGAAATTGGGCCCAGATGATTTTCAGGCTACAGTAGTCGATAGTGTAGGGCAATGATCATGATGGGTAAAATCCTAAAATTTGTCTGCACCGTTAGATGTTTGAACTGTTATCCTTCAGTAAATAAAAGAGAGGTTGGATACTGCTTCTTGGTTCAAACCATCTTTATAAATGTGACCCGCCCACAAAAAAAGGTATTACATTTATGTCACAAAAAAGAATATATACATGTACATGTATCATAAAAGGTATATGATAGAGCTCTATAGCCCCCTCCCCCCACAATTCTAGAGATACATGTACGACATGTTTGCATAATAATTAAATGTACTTCCTTGGAGTTCAAATTACACAACTGAGAAAACAGACTTAGAAATAGCTATGTTGTAAAACAACATAACGATGCACACAAAATAGTCATTATATGCTGATGTGATCTATTGCCCCGAGGTGTCCATTCTTCTCTAGCTGATTTGGATATTGCACGTAGCTGCAGGAGTTGCGTGTAACTGTTGGTGCTTTGTAGGGTGCATAGTGCATAGATGCCATCACATACAGACACCATCAATAACGCCCTGACAATGGCTACAGTGCAATGAATCTATCCTACAAAGTACCAGGTACATGTTTGTGTATCTATTTATATCGCTTGATCATGAGTCTTGTTTACAGTCTACAACATTTGCCATGGCTTTTGTTGCAAGGTTTAACCTTAATACCCAGTATTAAACCCAGCAGGTGGTACTACATGTATTAGTAGAATGTTTTGCTGTTTCAGCAAATCAGCCGAAAAAGCAAATGTGGTACGTGATGTCATGAGAAGTCATGTGACGTCACAATAAAAGTGCAGTTTTTAAAACCCTCTACATGTATCTCTGGAAGTACAAGTCCGATTGGGTTTAAACTTGGTATGCAAGTATTCCGGGTTTTGGTAAATTTGGTTACATGTACATGTACATATAAATTGAGGTGTCGTTATGATGACGTCATTGAAAGTCATGTGACGTAACATTAAAGGTCCAGTTTTTAAAACCCTCTATCTCTTGAAGTGGCGGTACATGTACCGGTACAAGTCTGATTGGGTTCAAACTTGGTATGTAGGTATTTCGGAATGTGACATCATTATGTTGACATGTGATTTTTATATAAAAATATTTCAAAGATATCTCATCAACAAAACATGCTAAATTCAAAATGTTTTTTGTAATAGGTTTATTGGGTCACAGGTATTTACACGAAACTTGGTGGGTAGGTATAGATACTGTCACTAGTATGCAAAATCTAAAGTGACGTCATTGTAACATCATCAATTGATTTTTTTATGAATTTGTTTATTTATACATGTACGGTAGCTACATACTGTACAGTACATGTACATGTAGGTGTAATTTCTTCCCATTTGATTTGTACATGTTTTGTTTAACCAATACACTTTGGCACTTTGGTAAATCTGATCTTGAGACTTGGCACAGACCTACACTGTAGACCACCACCCACAGATGGTCATGGAAGAAATTTGTCACAAGAAACTTGTCTTATATGGTGGCGTCACATAAACATGTCATAACAGTCAAAAACACCTAATTCTTTCTAGTTTTTTTCCCTAAGTGGGAAAAAAAAACCATCAAACTGATGTTTAGTAACAGGTGCATATGTATATGCAAATCAAATCAAAATTGTGAGATGTCAGAATTCAGAAAAAAAAGGAAATGTTTTGCCTATTGCTGGCGAAGGATGTATCTTTGGCTAATTACAGTTGACATCCCGTGTGTGTTACTTTTACACAGTGTGTACGTGTACGTCTAAAAAAACAGAAAACACAGCTTACTCGAATTGTCGACATGCCAGACCTAATTAGGTAAAATAAGTTTATATTGCGGGGGACAAAATATGGTCCCTTTCTATCAAAAGCAGAACAGTGTGGCAGATGACAAAAAAAGGGCACCTGCACTTACATTTAATGATCTGTGAACATCGAGTCTGAAGGTCAAGGGCTTAATGTCAGGTTTCTGGTTTGTATTTTTCGTGCTAATTTCAGGCTGCAACCTGAAGATTTTTGACAACCGAGAATTTGCCGCCCAACTCTCGCAGTCTGTCAGCCAGGGATTTGAGGCGGTCTACCAGCTAACCCACGTCTGCACCATCCGCATGAGCTTCGTCAAAGGCTGGGGGGTGGACTACCGGCGCCAGACCGTGACCAGCACTCCGTGTTGGATTGAGGTTCATCTCAACGGTCCTCTGCAGTGGCTCGACAGGGTCTTGCGGCAAATGTCCTCGCCCAACGAAAAGTGCTCCAGTAGCTCCTAAAAACATTGGTACTGTCGCTAGTAAGAAAACTATCAGGTGTATGAATACTTCGCAGGATAATGTGTGTAAAGGTCTCACTAGAGTCAGATGCTATAGTCGGACAAATTGGTGGGAAACAAGTTCAATCAAATGTTAAAAGCATGGAATGTGGCACACAGTCAAAGTTCACGCATGTCATAAGAAAGATATTTGGCTATTGGGCCAATGCAGATTTGTCCTTTGAAATAACACCCCTGCCTTCTGACACCCCTGCTTTCAGATACCTCTACCTTCAGAAACCCCTACCTTCAGACACCCCTGCCTCCAAAAAACCCTGCCTTCAGACATCCCTGCCTTCTGACACCCCTGCCTTCCGACACCCCCTGCCTTCCGACACCCCCTGCCTTCCGACACCCCCTGCCTTCCGACACCCCCTGCCTTCAGACACCCCCTGCCTTCAGACACCCCCTGCCTTCAGACACCCCCTGCCTTCAGACACCCCTGCCTTCAGACACCCCTGCCTTCAGACACCCCCTGCCTTCAGACACCCCCTGCCTTCAGACACCCCCTGCCTTCCGACACCCCTGCCTTCCGACACCCCTACATGTACCTCCAGACACCCCTACCTCCAGACACCCTCTATCTTCAGACTACTAAACCTAATTAAGCAAATGAAAAGTTCATCTGGCTGCGATCAAAGTCTATTTTGGTTGACCTGAGGTGCTGTGTGGTTCGGTGCGACTGTGGAACGCCGTTTCCAGTGCTCATGCAACTGGTTTGAAAGGAGAGCCGTAAATAATGCTATCTCACTTGACCGGAGTCTGACATTCTCGATGTGTATTTGTTTTTACTGATTATCCAACGAAAGCCTACTTATTGCCTTTATTCACAAGTCAGCCATATTAAATTGAAAGTGCGGTAAAATCCTCATTTCGGAACTGCGGATAGAAATGGAAGCAATGACCTAAAGTTAATTACAAATTTATACCACTCTTCTCTGATGAATAATTTAACATTTGTGAATAAATATATCTTTATTTATTTCAGCCACATTAACAAATATATTGAAAGTCAGGGCCAGAATGCAAAAAATATTTGTTGTTTCAAATACAAAACAGTGAGTCAATGAGCAAACTGTTCTCACTAATGTTTTTAGTGAGCAAATGTTTGGGTTCACAGTAGAGGTTTTAGAAGCACGTTTCCCGCGAACGTCAACACGTAATTTTAGTTTGACCAGCCCATCCCAAACGCACCAAAATGTCTTGCGCGCTGGCGTTGACGTTCAACACGTTCTGCTAAACCTTTCTAATATGAACAGAAAACCCCTGAATGGTGTCTTCCTGAAAATGGCATCACGGCGGCATCACGGAGACAGCACCCTCAGTTGTCAGTAAAGCATGAGAAAATTATTCAAATATTCCAGAAGGGGGGGACTTTTTAATGAAATTAATATCCCATGGTCGCTTCGTGCATTCACTTCCCTTTCTGAAATCTAAATTTTTTTGGGGGTGGAACTGAGAATCAATCCTTGTAGAAAGACAGGTGTACAATGTACTAACACAGATGTTAAATCCTGAGAAGTATTCAAACACAGTTTAAATGGTCGTTTTTGTTTACTGCACCTGTAGCTGTGCACAGATTTATGAAAGTGTATATAGATGCTCATTGATCAATAACAGTGCGGGCCACACTAAAAGCCAATGCCATTTTGATGTAAAAGTTTATCTTAGCTATGAAAGTGTTTATATTGTATAAAGTGCATGCCGAATTTATTAAATTTTAATAATATGCCAGCAAAATAAAAAGGTCACAAAAACTGCCTGTTTTTGGGTGGTTTTTTTTTTTTGGGGGGGGGGAGGGTTAGATTTAATTGAGATCAACAAATGTAAATAAAAATAGATTGTAAAAATATAGAAGTATTTTGCTAAATTTTGGGGTTTTTTTAACTGGTTTTTTTTGCAAGGGTTGATAATGTCATTTATTTGACAATTGCTGGTAATTCATTTTTTGAATGACAGAATAATATAGTAGCACTGGGATTGTTTGCGAAAGAGACACAATCATGTACATGTACTAATACATTCTAATTCTTACAAATTCAAATTGAAAAATTAAAATGCATTGTACAATCTGCATAATAATTCAATAATGCCAAACACATCTTGCTTGTGTAGCAGCTTTGTTTACCAATGATATTGAGCTGAAGTCAGTCACGTGTTTTGCCATGTCAAAAGAAATTAATCAGTTCACCTGACTGTTTAGTTTTACAACATACTGATAATCAATTATAAAGTACGTGCCTATTTTGCTACGAGGGCAGTTATTTTTTAGTCAAGTTGGAAAACGAACACCTTTTGGAAAGAAATTGGTTGTATTTACTTGCTTTTTTGAAAAAGTTTTGTTTTATGAAAAGGTTCATAATTCATAAACACGAACAGTGCTGCACTTTTCTTGAATTGTAAATCTTGCCATCTGTAATAATGCTGTTTAATTATATGAAGCCATATCTACTACATGTATTTCCACACTTTCTTGTAGACAAGGGTTTTTCTTTTCTCTCCCTCCCCAAGCTGCAGCTTTTTTTATAAGAAAAGTAAAATTTACAATTTGGTGATCTATTCTATAGCTTTGCTTGTTACATTATTTTTATTAATTCAAATAAATAATAATAATAAACCCACTTTACCTACATCTCATAAAGTTGTATTTATAAAATATTATTTTATGTATTGTTCGTAAGCTTACAATAATTACAGCTTTTGCTTTGTAATTGTCAGCTTTAATTGTCAACAAAAGAGGGCGCTGCAGAGCAGTCTGGTAAGAAGAGTTAATAGTAGCTAGTTCTTTATCGGTATGTTGCCCTATTTATGTTTGTTTCTTGTACACTGTCTCTGAAGTAGATCTTGTTAAGATCGAAATATTAGGCCCTCTTATCTTATTTGATTTCTTTATCTGTTAGACAGGGCCGGAACCAGTCCAACAGTGGATTATGTTGACCTCAATGTTATGAGGGCTTGTCTGTAAACGGGGGTTGTGCTATTAAGCGTAAAAAAAACAACTTGTAAAAGCACTATTAAGCTACATTTTGTTCAGAATATTCATTGGGCTTCTATGAGTATTTTAAAAGTATCATAAAAAGTAGTACATCCGACAGTGCTTTTTCCTGGTGGCCATTTTTTTCTTGGACATGGTACAATCGCGCAAATGAGAAAACAAAGATGGCAGCGTCCACTCGCTATAATTTTGTCGCCACAAAATTCTGGTTTTTTTTATGTTGAATTGTTAACAAGAACCCCCACTCCAATGTATTACATAATATGAGACAAGTACCCTGTGCATACATGTACATGTACATGTATAGCCTTTGTTAAGCTTAAAATGTGCATTTTGAGCTATTTGACGCTTTTTTATGCTTTTCAGGTTTTTGACGCTCGTTTGATATTTTGTAGACGCTAAATAACACGACCGACCGGTAAGCAGCAACAATAAGCTCTGTGGATACATTATTTTCACCTGTTACTGTTAGCATCATTGCAAACTGAAAGAAATATCTTGCATTGTTTGCCTAAAGGTAGCACATATTGGAATCACATACTGCCATTGTATTCTTTTAAGTCTGTATTCACGTTTTTTGTTTTGGATTTCTCTCGGGGGTTGTTGATTTTTGTAATGTCCCTTTTTTTAAGTATGGCAGATATAATTCGAATACGCATTTGGAGTCGGTTAACTCTTTTGTATGTACTATAATTTACCTGTTTCAAATAAATGCAGCGTATTCCTATTTTTTGTCTGACGTACTTCAAAGCGGCGAATAAACTGCTCCAAATTGCTACACAGGAAAAATTATAATATCATTTGCAAGTTGTACATTTTTATTGTTTGAAGCAAAAAAAAATTCTAAATTTTTAAGAATGGTAATTGACAACTAACCTGACAAAGTTGTAGTTCTGTATTAATGCTGTTTATTCTAGGAAAACGATATTTAGGCCAAATCAAATGATCGAGAGGTGTTATGCTGATAGCGATGTATGCACACCTAGAGTTGGAATGTGTGATAGCATTGCAGCGAGAGCGGTGGTAGTTTTTAAAATGGCCGCCAATATGCTTGTTACCGGATTAGTTATGCAGTAACAAGCATGTTGGCAGCCATTTTAAAAATAAAGGATACTAATAGCATCGCAGCGGTGGCAGCTGTTTAGATGTTATCACATATTTTCCCAACTACAGGGGTGCATACCTTGTCAAAAATCACCATGAACATTATTCCCCTCATTTGATACCGACCAACCCCACAAGGCCGATGGCCTAATTCTAAGATTTTGCATTAACTTTTATTTCTTTAAAGCCCTAACTCCCTAGTGTGTGTGAAAAATCGTATTGATTTTGGAGGGTTAGGAATAAATTGCCCATCATAAAGGCCATTTGAAAGTGTGGGCTAGAAGATATTTATTATTTTCTTTAAAATGACAGCATGCCAGAAGGAGTTTGAGGTCATAAATATCTTTACGTCAAGTAAGCTTTTGAACAATAACTTGGTTGGTTACTTTTTTGATACATGTAGTTGCAAAAGGTATGCTGCCCCTGCAATAAATACTCAAACACTACTTTGGTTGCAGCCTTGCATTTGTATGGTTATATTATGCTTCGTGTCCCAAGCTGAGATATTTTATCAGAGATCCAGTTATAAAATGTGAATTTATGCAAGGTTTCATGAAAGGTAGCTCTACAAAGGGGTGACAATTAGTTTTTTGAATATTTAAAAAATTTAAGTCAAAAGTAACGAGGACTGTTTAAGATGAAAGTAAGGTCGTCTCCAAATTTCTTGACTACGGCTTAAAATTGCACACAAGTATTTGTCAAGTAGCTGCAGCCACTACAATGTTTATGTGTAATTTCAAGCCATAGCCAAGAAAATCTGACACAGCCTAAAAAAAACACGCCCAAACTTCTCAATGATTTGAGATGTAGAATGGAACTTGGTCAGGTTCGCTGCTTATAAGGTTAACTCTCTGAAGAGTAACATGATGGAAATAAACTTTAACAATATTTTGCAGCTTCTTTATAAACAAAAAAGAAGATATATTTATATATATATTTAAATTTAGGTGAATGAAAATATCTTTTAAAAAGATACTTTGTACTAGTGAAGTTATCAAGAGAGCATCATTTTTGGTTGGTGCAGAATGACATTAGATTTTTCTTTGTGCTTGTGAAATTTAATTCCAAAGTATGTTATGTCTGTTCAATGCTTTTTTTCTGCAAGTTGTGATGCCCAGAAGTTCACCTTTACTATGATATACAAATCAATGGGGTTGTTGCAGTAAAGGGTAGATGTTACCTACATGTACACTTTGTGCAAGGCAGACGGGCAGTTTAATTGACTAATTAGTAGTGATAACAGCTATCGTCAAAATACGCAACATATATGACATAAGTTTAATACACTCATGCTGTAACTCCCAATTCATCATGTTAACTAGTCTTTGCCAAAGACGACAGTAATCAATATTGTGCACATCGCGTATAGTCTTTTCACGCAGTACGCTTGCAAATGACACAATTATAGACCAGCTCCCCTACTCTTACAGTTGTCTTTCCAAACCTGCCTCGGTGGGTTTAACTTTTTCTTCGCAGGCTTTTCTAGGGAGCCAATTGGTGATCGCAAAACAGTGATTGTTTAAATACGCACAACACATAATATGCCCACGCAGGAAATTCCTATGCAACGCAGGCCCGTACCACTACTAAATGGGTAGTTGACTGTGTGAAGCCCCCATGCATCAACAAATACATTCATGGTCGAATTTGCATGAAAAGGTCGTGCCCCATTTTCGTAGGTTTGTAAAGATGACATGAGTTTGGGAGCTGGAATAATCATGTCGTTAGCGGTCGCACTGCGCGAATAGATTTTACGCAACATGCACAATAAAAATGTTTTCCAAATATTCTTTATAAGCAGGCAACCAATTATTAAGGAAATGTTATTTTGTTAATATTTATGCCTGTACTGCTTTACTGATGATCATTAAAAGTGCATGCATTATACCTAATGTGCATGTTTTTTTTGTAAAAGTCACTCTGTTTTCTGCTGCTTGCATTTGTTGTAGATTTGATTTCTCATCACATGTGAAAAAAAGTATCTGCAACTACAGTTACAACTGTTGCATATTTTGGGACAACCTGTACATGTATATTCAACGTACCACACAGGTTATTACGGAAGCGTATTGAGGACACGACCAAACAAAGTTTTGCCCAGGCAGATTACTATCGAAATGGTGATAGTATTACCGTGTGTTCTGATTCATGGACAGTAATTCGCCCAGGAGAAATAGTGGTCCGGAAAACTTTTTTTGGTCGTGTCCTCGATACGCTTCCGTAGGTTATGAACACAAGTTTGAACAGTTATAAGCAACCCACTTCCTCTAAATAAAAGAACACTTGCCTTATTCCTTACAATGATCTGCAGTCCTCATCACGTCTCACAATACACTATAATTAGTGAGAGTGGCTTGTAGTTTCTAATGCAAACTTGATATTTTTGTCTCGCCATACCAGAACCAAGTTTGAAGAGAGAGAGAGACTATGCAATCAATATTTCTGTATGTATGTGGCATTTTGGTTAAAGTTGGTCTTATGCAAAGTCCAAGTGAAGTACAATTGCAATATAGGTCATGGATGCAATATTGTCACCTTCATGTGATGGTTGTCATTTAACGTCAAGTTATAAAAGAAGCTGGAATTGTAAAAATGGTGTCGTTTGAAGTTCATTTTCAATCAAACGTAGATTCAATATGAAAACTTGCATGTAAAGGTCATTTGAGGTCAAGTTGTAAAATAGGAGTCCTAAAAAGAAGTCGAAACGTGTGGTTCGAGTACCATCCTTGTTTGAGAATTGGCAACAATTGTTTCCAAGTCATAAATAAGATAAGTAGTTTGCGGTCACACCACTGTAATAGTGAGATGTGTGGTTCTAAAACGAACCGGAGGAACTCAACGTTTCAGACAGTATGATCTGCCTGTCGTCAGGAGACAGATTCCAACGATGAAGCATATACATGTACAAAGGATGCTGGATGATTACTGAGGCGATGAAGCGTGTAAAGGATGCAACTCCACAGGAGTACGCATAGTGATGTGAAGCCTGACCGGTCTTGTCTGGAAATGTTGGGCTTGGTTGATCTGCAGACGGATCTCGTGAGCATGCAGCAGTCTTGTCAAGATGGTAGAGGGTGGGCTCGGTGCGTTGGATCTCTTCAATAGGTGATGATTAGGGTAATAGGACAAAGTTCATGCCCAACGACAGAACTTTGGTCTCATCCGAGGATAGGGTACGCTGACTACGGTGTGCCAGGTTAAAGATTCTTGGGAGCGGAGGTGGGGCTTGGTGTGTTGGAGGGTACAGAACATTTCATCTGGCTGGAGGGTCGAGGATGCAGGGATATAAAGGATTTATATATTCAGGGTAGGGGGCTGTAGGAGTGGAGATGTATGTAATCTCATTACCTGGGGATGTATATGTAGGTGATCCTATCAAGGAATGTGTAGATGAAAGTTGGCTTATAAAAAATTCAACAGCTGCATACGCAACCACCGTATAAATTTAAAACAGTAAAATGTGTTTCTAAAATATTAAAATCTTTACAAAGACACTATCATTGTCCAAAAGCAAAGCGACCTGCATCGTCACAAACTTCATTACAACTTATAATGTTTAGTTGCTTTGACAATGGACCGATCCAGATTTGACCATAAGCCCCGCCCACCTTAGCAACGGCATGGCGACGCCATTACCTCGGTCAAGTTGCGTACATGTACATGATGTACAGTACATGTACGTGTAGACTAGGCGTAGAACACGTACAACGAAAATGTTGATTTAAACTTTAGGCGGGGACAAAATTACTATCACTAAGCTAGCGGGCGAACTAAAAGGATTCTGACCATTATTTTAAGGAACGGTATGAACAGTACATATGGAGGATGGTTAAGTTGCAGTTGGGGGAAATGAAGCATGCATGCATGTCAATTTATATGGACGGTGTACATGTAAGTGTTGCTTGGTAAGTCACTATACCGGTACTGGAATAAATCACGTATTTTGTCACAACAGGATTAAACCATAGCCTAATTAATAGACTGCTATACATGTAGAGCATTACTATTAACTCTACATTGGCCCCTATCGATCCTACCTTTAACTGCACTGCTCTGACCTTGTTTATCTTCTTGACATTCCCGCCGTTCACGTCACACGAGTTCAACGGTAATTCTCATTTTCGAGATTTGTTTTGGTATTTAACGGGGAAAAATGATGTCGTAATCCGAGTACCAGCGTGTTATTTACATATTTCATGACCATTTCATGCATATTTTTGACAATTTTTAAAACTCCATAAAGCCGTATTTTGATTGTCAAATACGGTGCTTTTTTGTACCGAAGCCATTTGTTTGTGTACACGTTTCTAACCACATGTGATAGTTTGACCGAGCTAATGGCTAATGGCGGACCACGCCTGTAGCAACCGTTGCCAAGTTACCTGAACAAAACTCGTAATCTTATTGGTCAATGCGCGCGTAGTGATTGACAGGCCGGATCGGTCCATTAAAAATACAGTACACCCAGTGTTTTTCTAGCACAGTACATGCACAACGGCCCCCAGCAAAACACTATCAAGTTTTTCCATCTTGCACTTTTAATGTTTTGCAGAGAAAAAAATGCTCAGTGAGATAAACAAAATTATGAACTTCTAACCCTGCCAGAAGCAGCACCAGGAAACAAACTCTGGTGCACTTTTATGCATTCAGCAGTCGACACCAGTGCATAAATGACCACAGTCTAAGACTAATGAGAGCTACATGTAGTCCCCATTGAACAATACCAGAGATGGATTCTGCTGCGTTGGGTGACCACAGACTCTGAGGTAATTTGACCTTGAGAATTTTGACCTAATGGATCTTGCTGCATGTTGCTAGCCAAAATATACCCTGGAAGGTTAGGGTTAAAGTGCACGCAATTCAAGACCACAGCAAACTAGTCATTGGAAAGAATAGATTTTGACGTCACAGTTCAGGATTGCAATTTACCAGTAGCTCATGACAGTTAAAGTTCCTGGTGATTCAGGAGAGGCCGTAACCAGACGTGTATCATTCATCCACATGATGTGCAGCAGACTAGGATTCCGATGGACAACGTTCAACAGGTCACCATTGTTGGCATTCCAGACTACAATTTTCTTCCGATCGCCGCCGGATACCAGCCTGTCGCCAAGGAGGCACATACAACGTACAACTCCGATGTGCTCGTGCATGACTTTAAGCAGTTCCCCCGTGTGGGTCCACAATCGTATTGTACTATCTGCCGATCCTGACGCGATGATGTCGTCATTGAAGCACAGGCAGTACACGTCTCCGCCGTGCCCCTCCAATGTCCTGAGACATTCGCCGGACTTGGCGCTCCAAACCTTAACCAGGCTATCACCACTACCGCTCACTACGATCCTCTCGTTGAACTGACAACAGAAAACAACTTCAGTGTGCCCATTGAAGGTATGCAAGCACTCCCCTAGGTGACCGATGTCCCACAACTTTAATGTCATGTCCCAAGATGTGCTGACGACGAGGTTACCCTTGCAACTTATAGCCTCGATGTCATCACTGTGCCCTCGGAGTATCTGAGTACAGATTCCTCCAGACAGGGACCACACCCTGATCGATCTGTCTCCGGAGGCACTGATGACGTTTTCTCCCTCAATACAGAGGCATTCAATACCTCTATCATGGCCGCTGAATACCATTTGACATCGACCAGTCCGCGAGTCGTAGACCCTAACAAAGCCATCCGAGCATCCCGTCACGACGATGTCATCCTTCAGTCTCAAACACGTCACCGCATCGGTGTGTCCATCTAACATGCGAATACACATGCCGCTCACGAGGTTCCAGACTCGGACAGTCTTGTCGACACTCCCACTGACCAGAATGCTTCCGTTGCAGTCCAAAGACGTCACTTTCTCCCGGTGACCGCGCATCACCGGTGCTACACGGTACCGCCCTCTGCGCCAGTTCTGATCTAGGTGCCACGCCCTCATGTAAACCTGCTTCCAGTTGCAGGTGGGCGACAAGGATTTGGGCTCCGTTAAGATGTTGTCGAAGTGAAATGTTGGGGTGGTGTGCGAGATGTTTGTGAAGGAGGGACTAAATGGAATTTCTTGACTCAGGTCAACAACTGTGTTGTAACGTTGCCATCTTCTCTGTTTACATAACTGATGCCACAGGACATCGTTGTTTGTCCTCTTCCTCCATACTCGGGAGCACAAGGCAGCACGACACAGGTCCTCTGCGGACAGAAATGCTAATATCCTTTCCGTCAGCTCCTCTGGAAGCAATCCTGGGATGTCGAGCATCAAGAAAGCTTTCACATCGTCAAGCAACGATGCTGACCGGGCAATGTAAATGTTACGTTCTTGTTCCTTCATATTCACTGTCTGTAGCCCTTCAATTGCATTGTCTCCACTCTGAAGAAAAGGAAAGAACATTTGTTTGAATTAGTTTTAATACTAGGGAGTACGTCTGCAATTAGTTATTATACACACGCATATGATCTTTATGTAGGATCACGTTTATTGGCGAGTAAACATTTTTTAATAAATAGTATACACATATGAACTGGCAATGAGGTCACTAAGACACTAGAGCACGTCTATTCCCCGAGGGACTTTGAGTGACCAGAAGGGGGACCTATTTAGGTCCCCTACATGATAGGTCCCCCTTCTTGTCACTCACAGGCCTGAGGGGGGGATAGATGTGTTCTAGTGACCAAATCATGCCAGTTCATATGTTTTTTTATAACACCTTGGTCCAAAATATAAATAATCGTGATCCGATCCAGACGCCGCCATTTTTCATATTAAGATGACCCTGGCAAACCTCTTGAGGGCGCTGTAACCAGTCAAAAATTTTAAGTCTATTGCCCGCTTCGAGAACTACACGTATTTCCCGCAAATTCAAATCTCATGCACTAGACTAATATTAGTTAACCCCGCGTGACCGTGTGTCAGCCAACCAGAATATACAGAACTAGCAAGAAGTGTGTATAATCCTAAATAATGTCATGCACTAGTATGAGCTGTGGGTCAGCTCTGAAACTAAAAGCTTTTTGGATAAATTTATTGTTTAAAGGTCGTATACACCATTTGCAGATATCAAAATATTTTACACCCAAATTATTAAGAAATATTGTACTCGTATGAAAGTAAATACTGATTCTAGGCATCCAGCAAAATGATTGCGCTAGATATCCTGTAATTATTCTGATAAATAGATTTTTATGAAGAAAAATTCGCGATCGCGATGATGTATACTACCTTTAACACAAAGAATGACCTCAAAAAGCCTAATCCCAATCCTATTTAGTTGGGGGGGTCAAAAAACAATATCTCCACTAAACTTAGAAGGCACATTATTATATTAGTATGATATAGCATAGGTGCCTTTTTTTTCTAGAACAAATTAAGTGGCTACCGTAAAACGGGGTGAATAGGAACACAGAGGTGAATAGGAACAAAAAGCAGAAAAGTTTTTTGATTTTTTTTCTTTTCTAAGTAATAATGCAGATCCTTTTCATTTCTTCTATTTATGTACAATAGGCCTACAGCTGTCCAACCATGGCTCACAAGACGGGAAACAACTAACTCCTACCCCTTCATGGAAGAAATTTCGACGTCTTTAAATATGTCTCAAATCGCGATGTGGTCAAAACTTTGCATCTATCTTCGGACCCACTGGGGCTAACCATCAGATTTCACATCCAAGACCTCACAAATATTGTCTTGCATGTGAAGTTGGAGAAGGAAATCATTTGCATTAGTCCTTATATTTTTTTTTCATTTTCTCTTTTATTTTCAGATTTTTGCTTAACAAGCGGGGCGAATAGGGACAGATTTATATACAGATTTATATACAGATTGACAAATGTGGTATGATTCTACAGGGCATAGAATCACTTGCCATCGGAAAGACTCAGTCCGCCTCAGCCGGGAGAAAGTTTGGATAAATCGTCTTCGGACTATTCAATCACGTGGGCTCAACATCCAACTAGGAAATGATTAACTTCTATTTTGTTCCCCAATTTGTCATCTGTTTCAGATTTTTTCCTTGCCAGGAGTTTGTTTGTCTTTGTTCTCACTCCTTTGGTTTTTCCCTAACACCCCCCCCCCCCCACCCAACATTACTCCTATTCATACCTTTTTGTTAGTTAACTTATTTGATTTGTATATTTCAGGTCATTCCAGCCAGTAAGCAGTTTGCAGCAGTTTTAATTTTATTCATTATATTTTTTGGTTACTTTTGTTAAAACCAAAGTCAGAAGTACAGAGCTGAGTTTATTTTCTATTATTTTTACCTTTAAAACCATTGTGCCAACATTCCAAAGCCAGAAGTATACTACAAAAGCTACTATAAAGTACAAAGAAGTTTTGTATTCTTTTATAAATGTAAAAAGGTGGATTTTTACCATTAAAAGTTCCTATAAATTGTTAAAATGCTTCTGCAAGCATTGTGTTGTTTTTAAAAACAAACTTAGTGTCCCTACACCCCCCTGCTAGGGGTAGACTAGGAGCAGTGAGAGTGTTTCATACTTTGTTCCTAATCACCCCCGAGTCGGGGTGAATAGGAACAGGCAAATAAAAAAAAATAAAAAAAAAATCCAACACTGCTGAGATTTCTTCTTGCTGTCAATGCAAAGGCAACATGAGTGGACAGTAAATAGCACAAGAATCTTTGCCACTGGCCATGTAGTTAAAGCGGTGCACCTCTTTAACTGCTAAAATTGTCCCTATTCACCCCGTTTTACGGTATCTAAATTTAAAGCAGCCGCAAGTCATTTTCAAATTTTTCTCGTTACGGCAACGAACAATATTTAAACTATACGGCAATAATTGATTGTGTAAAAACCTCATGACAGCATATTCGGTGAAAAATGTAATTGGGGAACCTGCATGCAATTCAGATACGCGTAATGAATAGTCCGAGTTAATCGCTTTTTTAACATTATTTTGGACATCATCTGGCAGCTGGCGCTAGTACTAGAGTCCGAGGGAGTACTAAATGCATCATGCCAAATGTCTTAAATGTGGTTCAGAAAGTCGCCAAAATCTACAAAAATACTCAACAAAATACCTCAAAATAACCTAAATAGCATTCCATGCGATCTCACAGGTCAGTGTATCGTGTCGCGCGAGCGGTACACTGACGTGACCTCTACCTGTGACATCGCAGCTGAGCACCCCTCCGTACTGTATAGTATACCAGTAGAGGAATAATAATTCCTCCATATAGTACGGTCGGCATGCGATCGTTTAAAATCATGGCTAACAAAAAGTGTGCAGTATTCGCTCGAATGCTGTCGTCGAATTTCCTGGATTTGGAGGTCAAGAATTGATCGTGAGTACCCGTACGTACCCCGGAGCCCATTACGATGATCTTGGACACACATGGAAGGCTATTTAAGGGGATTGTGAGGTATTTTGTTGAGCATTTTTGTGGGTTTTGGTGACTTCTTGAAGTTGAACCACATTTAAGACATTTGGCATGATGCATGTAGTACTCCCTCGGACTCTAGTATAGCGCCAGATGATGTCCAAATGCTGAAAATCATGTAGTAAAAAGCGATAACTACTTCAAATGAAAAGACAAGAAATTCGACAAGAAACTACAAAATTACCAAGGTCGACTTCAGACTCATTTTGCTTGATTGAATCACATGTTGGGTGTTCTGGCAAAATAAGACGAACTGGGCAGAGGGCAGTCACGGTGGAGAAAACTGCAAAATAACAACGGTGATTTTTTTCAGGAACGCGCGCGAGCGCATTTAATAGTGTGCAGTTTTCGAAATACGAGCGCAGTACGCACTGAATAGCCAGTCAGTGTCGTTTACGTATTCTTCACGGCCAGGGGTAATTAGTGAAGGAACGCGCACGCGCCCATGGAGTCGAGGCTCTCTGCGCCCGTCTCCTCGGAAACCGGTATTAAACATGAGCGCGTTTGCTTGAATTATCATGAATGGGTAGATTTGGGGAGTATCTTATAGTAAATATCGTTTAACTGACATGTCCGAAGTTTTACAATCATGGATGCCGAGAAAAGCACGAAAAACAGCGATTGTTTTCAACCGGCGTCGAGCAGTTATTCTTAGGCCTATGTTATCTTTGTTTTTTCGCAATTATTTTGCTGGATAATTATTTACTTTCAAATGAGTAAGATGTTTCTTAATAATTCGGTAGTAAATATATTCGAATATCTCCAAATGGTGTATCATACCTTTAATTATGGTCTTTGTGGAGTGTCGTGGCCGAGTGGTTATGAGCGTGTGTTTTCTGTTCCACAGAGCGAGTTCGAATCCCGGCCGTCGACATGTGTGTCCTTAAGCAAGGCAATTAAACCACTATTGCTTCGTCCTTCGGATGGGACGTAAAGCAGTTGGTCCCGTGTGTGTGTATTGTGTATATATTGAACCTGGACACGCACGTAAAGAACCCAGTCACGCTTATCGCTAAGAGCAGGGGTTCGCCCCGGTGTTTCTGGCATTTCGTTCATCCTCCTGCAGGTTTTCTCAGGCTTACGAGCTTACAGTGCCTTGTAGGCCGTGTTACGTCCCCGTTTTTCGTGTTGCCTGGTGGTACCTAACGGGGAACAGAATGAAAATTTCCTTACATATAAATTAAACCACTGCGAATTCAAAAATCCATGTTGTCGGAGCAAGGGAATGGAACAAAGGGGTGAAATTAGGCCTCGAAAGACCCGATTTCGGTCCTTAAATCGATGACGTCGCAACGGTCACATTATGGACAGCCATAATAATAATAATAATAATGAGATTTGTAAAGCGCACATATCCACCCTGCAGGGTGCTCAAGGCGCTGTAGACAACAACAAGTAAAGTAAGTAAGTAAGTAAATTAATCCTTGAAAATTTGTGACATCAAGTAAGTCTTAAGAAGCGATTTGAACCTAGTTGTACAATGGCATGATCTGAGTTCAAGTGGCAATGAATTCCAAAGTCGAGGAGCTGCAACAGAAAAAGATTTGGCGCCCCATGTTCGTTTAGCAATTGGTTCCTTGAGAAGTTGCTGGTTACTTGATCTAAGAGTTCTTGCTGGAGAATATTCATGTAGTAGTTCTTTAATGTAGTAGGGAGCCTTGTTGTTTAGAGCTTTGTGGACCAGAAGCATGAGTTTGAAAACAATCCTTTGGGAGACAGGAAGCCAGTGTAGTTCCTTCAAAATGGGGGTTATGTGACAGTTCCTCCTAGATAAGGTGATGATGCGGGCAGCAGTATTCTGAAGACGTTGAAGAAGGTATATTTGATTCTGAGGGAGTCCGTAGAGTAGTGAATTGCCGTTGTCTAGTCGTGAAGTCACAAATGCATGGATAATGTGCTCGGTAGCACTTCTATTCAAATACTTGCGAATACGACCAATGTTTCTAATTTGGAATGATGCCAAACGGACAGTGTTAGCAACGTGAGATTTAAATGTCATTGCGGAATCAAATATAACCCCCAAGTTCCGGGCCTGCAACGATGGGGCTATCTGTGCATCACCGATTGTCATAAATGGCACAGGCACCTTTTTTAATTGTTGGCGTGATCCAAACAGGAGAAACTCTGTTTTTTCCTCGTTCAGTTTTAGAAAGTTGTTTTTCATCCAGCATCGGATCTCAGAGATGCATTGCTCCAGTCTTGCAATCGAAGAATCGGCAGGCTCCTGTAAAGACTTGAAGGATATGTAGAGTTGAGTATCGTCAGCATAGACATGGTAGTTCAGATGATGTTTCAAGATGATATCACGAATTGGCAAGGTGTAAAGAGTAAACCACTGTGGGCCTAGCACAAAAAGAAAAGAAAAGTGACATGGAATTTATTTAGGCTAATAATAGTAGCCCCAACCCCCACTTACATTTCACAAATTGATATACATTTCGAAATCATTTTGGTGAAAAGGGTACATCTTAGAAAGAAATTTAAACTAAAAAAAAGTATGTCCCCCATCCCATTATTTACGATCGATTTATAACAGATGCGGCTTTCCATACAAAATGTGTCGATCCTGTCGATAGGTGGCGCACTATATGTAAACAAATGGCGGTCCCCCGTTTTGCATGCAGAGCATCACCATTCACAAGCTTTTGCCGATAGCGCAGCTTCAGAAACCCTGCATTTGTGTGTGTAAAGAAGTAACTTAGTACCTGGAGAGTTAAGAAAAAAACTGACAAGTGTAAATAACATGAAATTGGTGTATGAAAATCAATGCCACGACGCGACCAGCGCGGCGAATGCGAATACAACCGATTTTGTACTAGTCAAAGTTGTGTCGGTGTGTCGCATTTTTTTTCAACACGGCAGTTGCCATGGTCTGCAACGAAAAGGACTTATTTGGAAAGTGAGGAAACAAGGAATAGAGGTAGGCCTACAGTATTATATTAACAAATCCAGATTTGTCGTATTTAGTTTTGTTTTTCTTTGATTTTGAAATCGGTTCCCGATTTTGCAAGACGCCAGCTAGAGAACACACACGGCATCATCAACAACACAAATGCATCAGCACAGTTATTATTAGTAATACTTCCCATAACCACAGAAGAATCTACGCAAAACTGTCAACCACGAAAGATGGAAATTATATTGTATTGCAAAGTATGGGGAAGGCCGCTAGGCAGGGGTGTTACTCCTAGTCTACTTGCCTTATGTTATAGTAGTAGCACTATATATCGTAATATTTTTTGCCATTGGTAATTTTTATTGATATTTTTAGGCAGCAACGAAGTAGTGGCTATCGTTTTACAGGCAAATTAAATTGCACTCAGAAATTTTCTTCTTATTAAAATATCTTTCTAGAATGGACAAACAGTTTTTTGTTTTTATTTATTTATTACAGCATATCTTCTGGATCATTAGATGGACATTTCAATCTGGAATTGTAGAGTAGCTCTTCGGTGTAGTACTTGACTGTACTGACAGCACCAATTTCATTTACCGGATGACACAGGAATCGACCCTATTTGAACAATTATATGTAGCTGTAAATAAACTGAATGTTAGTACTGCCGGTCATTCATGTGATGTTTTGTATAAGCTGTGGTACTGGTCAGTTTACTCCAACTGCTACGCAACATTATGATAGAATTGTTCACTTAAGGATAAAAGCATTAATTTTGGCACACATTCAGAGTGTATTATAAAGAAAGATATTTCGCTCTCCGCTCTCGGGCTATAGGAAGAATAAAGGAAGAATAACATGCAATGGTAGCCATTTTGAAATTCTTAAAAATGCCTGTTATATTTTTTCAAGGGACAAATCTAAGATGGCCGTATACATTTATATTCTAAAGACATATTTTGATTGTGTGACAAATTCCATGCCTTTATCATTTTTACCATGTTTGTTTCACCAATCTGCCTGACTTAACAGCAAGACTCCGATTTATGTATGCCAGTAGGCAGTATAGTAAAGTCCTGAATTGTTTTGGCATGCTGTATATTATTGCAACTACCGACCACCTGTAAGAAGTACAATTGCCAATAAAGTATCCCATGTACAGCATAAAAATGTCAACCAAAAAAGTGATTGATTTTTGGTAAACTGAAATAACCTATAGCCTATTTTACAGGCTTCATATGAAGATCATGACCAACTATAGGGTTCAAATAAGTGTCCATTACACCAGACTGTATTGAATGCAAAAATAAGTTACATGAAGATTTTTGGAAAAGCCAACTGTCATTTTTACATTTAGGCCGGATTACATCCATTTAGAACTCGTGTTGGGGGAAATTTAGTCTTTCTGCGCGGCGCGAACTGCTAATTTTCGCGAACTGCTAATCTGCGCGAACTGCTAATCTGCGCGAACTGTCCATTGCGTGCGCTGCATGCTGTGATCATGGGGAGGTACGTACGTACAGGTAGGCCCGAATCGGATTGCGCTGCATTCGCTGTCGGTTGATCGTGCCTCAATTGGCCGATCGTGTCACCACCAGTCGATTGCCTTCTATTTAGCTATTCCATTAGTTCCAATGCACGAGTAATTGGGGGGTTGTTCTGCAAAAGAGAAGTAAAAACTGAGGAATAGGCTGACGGTACTTGTGCAAATGCATTTTGATAGCGCAGATTTAGAGACTGCGCCCAAAATTCAGCTTTTGGACCCCAAAAAGTAGGTTATGTTCCCATCTCTGCAACCGACAACATTGATTTTCGGATTCAGGACATCAAACTGAGTAGAATCACACACTTTTTGTTTTGTTCCCAAACTGGTACCACGGATTTTTTTCTGAGCATATTTTTGGGTCACGTAACACGGCCTATTGGGCGCTTTTTGAGGAATCCTCGGTTTTAAAGAAATAATAATAATAATAATAATAATAATTTGCTGTTTAATATTAATACCGTACTAGCCAAGTTTTATTCCCATTCATACCGGTAAATATCTTTTCGGTCCAAAAGTCAAAGCAAGTCCAAAATTAAAACTTTCCAATGTTTTACAATTTTACTTTATGTTTTTCAAAACACCCCTCTAGCTATACTGTATAACACCCCTCTAGCTATACTGTATAACGAATCGTGTCCAGCTCGCGAATAAGACGTAAACAACGTAATGGGTAATTTCGCGAAGCTGCAGCTAGAGTGCCTATAGAGCTATATCACGCTCGGTTTAGACAGGCGTTCCACAGTCGCGCCGAACCAAATGAGTTAATTGAGTCCGATGTCTGAAACAAATAAGGGCGACAAGGCGCGCCAGCTACGGCGAAAGATCGACTGCTGGAGTTGTTAGAGCGACTCAGGAGCGACTTGATTTCAATTCGGCTTGGCGCGACTGTGGAACGCTGAACCGAGCGTTAAATTACTAGAGCGCTAACTCGTCATTCGTACGCGCGGAGATACTTTGAATCCATTCTGCACGCAGACATTTTGAATTCATGTACGTGTTGCAGAACATAATACAAATAGATGGATTTAATTTTAAAAGTGTACTCTAAATGCAACGCGCATGCAAGTAGAACAGACGTTACGCAAACGGCGGCGCTGCAGGCGTTTCGCTCCACTTGGAACGATTCAAAGCCATGCCCGTCAACGCAGCGGGGGCGGGGCCTTGCCGAGACACCAACAGTCCCTATACGAGCTCGGTGGGTTTTCAGCCTGAGAAGGGGCCGCTCAGCGCTGTAGACGGCGATGCGACCGGCGAGTCGCTCTGCTCGGAGCGTTTGCGGGTCGTGTTTGTTGACACAGCGGGGGCGGGGGGGGGGGGGGGGGGGGGGGGGGGGGGGGATGGTCATCTGGGTTGAAGGAACCAGGAGAGCGCCCTACCAGGGAGCGATGGACTACACGAGGCCGGCAGGGAGATGGGAGGCCGCCAAATATTCTTCCGGGAAGCCAACAAGGCAGAGTTGCTCCGCACACAAGGCAGTGGAGCGGAGCCGTTGCTCCTCACACGGGGCAATGAAGCTGAGCCGCTGGAATTGCTCCTCACAGGGAGCAACGGACCGAGGCTGTTCCGCACACAAGGCAATTGGGCGGAGCCATCAGAGCTGCTTCTCTTGGGAGTCAACTGGGCGGAGCTGCTCCACATACGAGCCAATAGAGCGGAGCCATCGGCACTGCTCTGCACACAAGCCAATTGAGCAGAGCCGTCAAAGCTGCTCCGCACACAAGCCAACGCAAGCTGACAGAGTGGTGCCGGCCCGAGTGCTCGGCAAAGGGGCCGTCCAAGTGGGCACCGGGGAAAGTCACCACATGGTGCCCCCTTGTGGACCCGGACAGGCCCTGCTATGGGGCGACATGGCGTGTCGGGCGTTGGGGGAGCGCGCCCAGGTGAAAATATTCCAGTTGAAACCAGTTGAACTTGACGAGTTGGGACCAGTTAAAATCAGTTCGACGATTTTGTCAATTGGGTGTGTAAACACAAAAGTTTGGTGTGTAAAAATATTAGCGCGAAGTCCCTGCGGCCGGGGTACAGGGCCAGCCTGAGGGCCCTGAAAATTGTTGGTTTTCTAGATGCTCTGTGGCGCAATCTGAGACCAATTTCTACCTATTTATATGAAGCCTGATTTTTATATATTAACAAAATCAAATCTAATATTTACTTTTTTAGCTGGAATGATAACTTGAAATTAATTTTAACCACAGGAGTATATTGTGGTTGAGACTCAAGCCAAAGAAGTGTAGCCTCTTTAAGTTACCCGTTACCTAGACACCGAGCACCTATACATCTTGGATACGGTCGCCAGCAACTACACCATCGGAGCAGTGCTGGCACAGGAAGAGAAAGAGGGTGAGCAGGTGATCGCGTACGGGAGCCGCACCTTGTCCGAGGCCGAACGCAACCACTGCACCACTCGGAGAGAGTTGCTGGCCGTGGTGCACGAAGTGCACAACTTCAAACACTACATCCCTGCGGTGGCTGTTCAACTTCCGGGAGCCGGAGGGGCAAACGGCCAGGTGGATCCAGAGGCTAGGGTGCTACGAGTTTGACGTGAAACACCAGGCGAGCAAGAAGCACACGAACGCCAACGCCGTTTTCAGGATCCCGTGCGGTCAGTGTGGACGTTCGGGCGAGGTCAGCCGCGAGTGCTACACCAAGGGGCCCCTGCTGGGAGCCATTGGGGAAGCTGAGCGAAAGGAGACCACCACTGTGGAGGGACTCCTGTCGGCTTGGGACCCCAAGGAGCTGAAATGGGAACAGCGCGACGACCCGGAGCTGGGCCGGATCGCCCAGTGGCTAGAGGTTTTTTTTAGGCCCGGCTGGTCGGACGTGTTGGCCCTGGACGAGGGCACAAAGTTCTGGTGGGCAAAGCTGGAGACCCTGCGACTGTCCCACGGCGTATTGCAGATAAGGTGGAAGCAGCTCCATGGCGGACCCCCGACAGGGAAGATATAGTGGTCACGCGGGTGAAGGACGTATTGCAGTTAACCCCTGATGGCAGAACATCGGGGCACTTTTCGTCACCCGGACGGTTGCTTGGCTGAAACAGGCGTCTGTGTACTTCCGGAAGATGCGATGTCAGGCGGAGGAGTTGTGCCGGAAATGCCACAAGTGTGGGTCCAAGAAGCCACCACCGACCCCTCCGGGCCCCACTGCAGCAGTACTTGGTGGGTGCGCCGATGAAGCGCCTGGCGATCGACCTCACGGGCCGGTTTCCGAAGACCAAGACCGGGAATACAAGCATCCTGGTGGTGGCCGACTACTTCACCAAGTGGGTGGAGGCTTTTCTGATTCCGGACCAGAACCCCCCCCCCCCCCCCCCCCCCCTTGGCCCGGACCCCCGTGGAGCAGGTCGACACCGTGGTCGAGGCTCCCTCGAGATCCACACGGATCAGGGGTGGGAGTTCGAGGCCCGGCTCTTTCGGGACACCTGCCGTCTACTGGGCGTCCACAAGACCTGCACTACGCTGTTCCACCCTCAGTCCGATGAAATGATGGAGCGGTTTAACCGCACTGTCAAAGACAATGTTGAGCCTGTTCGTGCAGGACAACCAGGATGACTGGGACGAACACCTCCCATGCGTCATGTGGCGTACCGTTCCTCCCAGCACGACAGCACCAAGTTCACGCCGTACATGCTCATGCCCGGCCGGTAGGTGCGACTTCTGTTTGACTTGGTGGTGGGCCAGCCGGAAGAGCCGACGGCAGGGGCGACGGAACAGGAGTATGTGGACAAGTTAAGGGCGAAGATTGAGCGCGAATTCGCTTGAAAACATCTGAAGGGAAGCCAGACGCACCAGAAGCAACAGTACGATCGTCGGGCGGAGGGTGCCGGCTACGAGCCTGAACGCGCCGTTTGGCTCCACACCCCTCCAAGAAGGTGGGTCGCACGCCCAAGCTGCAGTGCTGGGCTCTTCATGGTGCTGAAAAGGATTGACGACGTCACCTACCGGATCCAGAAGTGGCCAAGGCCAAGGTGGTCCGTTTTAACTGGCTGAAACCGTACTTGACCAACCAGTGGAGCCCAACCGAGTCACGGAGGAAGGACAGCCATCTCCAGACGGGAAGGCATCATCGCCATCCAGCCCAGCGCCTAGGGTTCCTTTTGCGGAGCCGCCGGGGGACATGAGTGACCAGTCAGATGGGAAAAAAAACTACCACCGAAGTGGCGGAGGCGTCGCCACCCATTGCGGAGGCAGATGTCACCTTTGACGGGCAGGAGGAGACGGGCGTAGATCCGGAGCTGGGTGAGCCCGAGGCGGGGTGCGATCGGCCACCCTCTTCACCGACGGAACCAGACACCGGGGGATATTCTCGCGCCGGCCGAAAGGTAGTCTGGCCTAGCCGATATTGTTTTGCGTTAACCGAACTGTCCTATTCTTCCCCCGCAGGAGGGCTCCCGTGATGCCCCCCCCCCCACCCCCACTGTGGGAAGGCGTTAACCCGAAGCAGCAACCGCCGTAGGTACGTGCGCACCGCGTGCGAGCAGCTTCAACCGGAGCGCCTGTACGCATGCGAAAGAGGCTGCAGGCTGTGGTTCTACCGGGAGGATATTGGGAGCCGTCATCATCGTTTCTGCTGGGAAGGTTTGGTGGCCGGAGTGATGGCAGAGATGGATGCGCTGGAGATCCACCCCAGCGGCGACGAGATGGAGCTCGTCAATACCGCCGGCCGAGGGCCTTCTCCGCCTCTCCTTACAGGGGAGCATAGACCTTCCCCACGGTGGACAAGACCACTTCGCAGCGGCCGACCTATGGGTGGAGTTTCCCTTTAATACAAACACTGTTAGTGTACATTCCGGTTATAGCAAATATAAAGCCTCGGTCCCGACTCGACTGTGCATTTATGTGCACAGTGATTATGACCAACTTTCCATTTGATACAAACAACCTCCCCCTATATACACACTACACACTATTGTTACCTAAGACATCTCTCCTTGAAACCTAACAAGAATTACTGGGATTCCGGGAACACAATGGCCGACACAATATGCTCTGCCATATGTCTTGCTTCATATGAATATTGTTGCCCACTCCCTTTTCTATTTTAATTCCCTGACCTGACAATTTTGTTATGCCCAGACGTCCAAATTGTAGGTCAGTTAGCCATGGGCAACAAAAACAAAGATCATGACGCACTGCAGGCCGCGTATAGCTATGTTTAGACGATGCAACAATTCAAAGAGGCACAAAACCTACATTGGCTAGTGATTAGGCATAGCAGATTTGACCTTTGAAAAAATAGGTAGAATTAGATGCAGTGGCAGCCATTTTGAAAATTTTGAAAATTGCTTCTTTTTTTACCTATATTTTTTAAAAGGGCAAATTTGCAATGGTGCAAAGTCCAATGCTTTTATCATTTGAGTGAACATTTTTTACCAATCTTCCTGACTATAGTCTGGCCTGCATTATTTTGTATTCCCTCTTGGCCCAATCCTCCCTTTGTTGGTTCTATATTTGTTGTTAATATATCATGCTTGTAGATCCCCCTTTGTTTGTGTCATGTGCACTGTCATTTGCCCTTTTAATTTGGTTGATCAGCATTAATTATACTTGCTCCAGATCCTGGCGAATCATGACACGCAGCACGTGGTAAAGCTGCAATTCTCCATCTACCTTGCTGAGAAGGGGGGGGGGGGGGGGGGGGGGGGCTGCTCGGCCATGTAAATAATGAAGAGTTCACTCAGTTCCTCCTCACACGGAAAGCCATCTCGGAAGGTACACTCGGTGCGACAGGCCTCGATATATTCCTGATCAACTAGTTCCAAGTAGTCACGTCGACCAAACACCTCTGGCATAGAGACGAGAACAACGGGTCTTCCATTTAGAACGTTCTGATTCTTTGTGCGTCGTATGCAGGGGCGTCAATCCCATTTCAAATGTGGGGGGGACATTACTGAAGTCAAGAATTATTAGAGGGGTTTAGCATGCACATTATACAAACGTCAACGCGAGTGCACAAGAGATGTTGGCACGGCCGGCATATCATGCGGCCGGCATAATTATGACAAGCCCAGACGGCGAGCGTCTTCCTGCGAAGACCTAAAGGGGCACTCTTTGAATCCTCGAAAATCTCATGTTTTGGATTGTTTACTTATCCTATTTCAAATGTCTGGTTAAAAGGAAACCAACCTCATGTTTTACCGTTCTCGAGAAAACCCTATGGTTTACATCGGGGCGCAGTGGTCCCCTGACTCTAACACATACCTATTTACTCGATAACAAATTGTCAAGTCAAAAATTTAAACATGGATAATTTGTTTAGGAATTAAAGTGCATTTAAAGGTAGGATACACCATTTGCAGATATCGAAAATATTTACTACCGAATTATTAAGTAATATCTTACTCAATTGAAAGTAAATAATGATTCTAGGCATTCAGCAAAAGGATTGCGCTAGATATCCTGTAATTATTACAACAAATTGAATTTTATAAAGAAAAAATCGCGATCGCCGTCCGGCGATCGCGATTTTTTCTTTATAAAATTCAATTTGTTGTAATAATTACATAAGATTAACATAAGAATAACGGCTCGACCCCGGTTGAAAACAAACGCTGTTTTTCGTGCTTTTCTCGGCATCTATGATTGTAAAACTTCGGAAAAGTCAGTTAAACGATATTTACTATGAAATACAACCCCCAAATCTACCCATTCGTGATAATTCAAGCAATTACCAATGGTGTAAACTACCTTTAATACTAGCTTGGTATTTTTAATTCTTACTTTTCTGGTGAAAATAATTCGCAAAAAATGTTATCCCTGGAAACTATTAGAAAACTATTTCCGCAAACGAAATGGTGCAAAGGATTTTGAATGTAGTTTAGAAACACAAGAAAACCTGGAATAATTCCCATCTGCATTTTTGTCGGTGTTCTGTAAAATTAATGAGATAAGGTTTTATCCGTTTACTTTTTCAAATAAGTTCCGGAGAAGTATCTTGAAAAGTATTTATCAAGTATCTTGAAAGTATTAAGCCCATATTCAATCGGAGGTGCCGGTATTTGTTTTATTCCACCGTCGAATTAATTAAAATAATAAATCCCAAGTCTTTGAACTTTGATTGACGGCCAACTGATAACAGTAGAAATTTCCACGAAGTTATTTGTTATTGTTTCCGAGTGTGATGGAAGTGAAGAATAAAATGTTCAGTTATGGTAAAATGAATGAACAACCACTATTAAAATGCAAGTGAAATGTTCGGGCAAAGATCTCTTGCGCCGCGCATTTGGTCGTCTGCTACGCGTACTTAAACCTTTTCGATTTCAGGGGCTATGTTAATAATATAAATTTAGGACAAAAGTGGGATTACGTCTAGACGAGATAACGCCTGTTTTCACGCGAACAGTATGTGTTCACGTACATGTATGTACGTGTACAGTACATGTACATGTACACGCACACGTACGAACTACACGTAAAGATCGAATTCGCGCGCGCACATACACCCCCACAGGGCGGCCAAACCCGCAGTATAGGGCGTTAACGTCAGGTTCTGTTGCCTCCGCAGCCGTTGTTGGACTTGGATGGACTCCGTGTAAATTCGTCACACTTATACGCCACCGCTCCGCTATTCTTGACAGTTTCCGCTACAGTACATATTGCCCTATTATGAGATACACGAGTTCAAAAACATGGGGGGGACATTTGATATTGTGTCCCCCACCCTTCAAAATATGGGGGGGACGTGTCCCCCTGTCCCCCCCAGGATTGACGCCCATGGTCGTATGCGATGGCAGGTCAAAACAGACGACACTCTATCTAAATCAGTCTGCAAAGAAAAACAAAATGGGGAAAAAGTCGAACTTTGGATTAATTATTACTTTATTTACTGCATGCCAAAGCATCCCCAGACTGGCAGAACAATCATTCAATTGAGGCCAAAAATCACAGAGCTGGTCTGCTTCACCCAGATTAATTTATTCACAATGTGGAAATAAAGAAGCAAACTTTTAGACTGAAACTAGTAGTATATACATCTATACCAATGACTATCGTTTCCACAGGAGGTAGCCTCAGTTGATTTGAATAAATAGTGGCCGTATGAGGTCGCTGTTCGCGCTGTATCTTTGCACGGGGCGCAAGCTAGCAGCATATGCGGGGCGCGCGCACAGTGTATTTCTGGACGGATAACGACGACGGATAACGACGAACTCGTCTTGACCAAGGCTGGGAAGTCGCCTGTGAAATCGCCATCCGTCTTCCGTAATACGGTCCCTACGGAATGACATACTAAAAGTCTTTTAAAATCCAAGTGATAAAAATATGTCTAATTTGCATAAATCGTTAATCCCTGCCGTGTACTAATAAATTTATTCCCATATTTGAGTATATAGCCTATTTTAGTTTTAGTTTTTGAACAGTTTATTTTGGTGCTTCTACTTACACATCCTTACTTTAATAACATTTTCTAAAGCATTTTGGTTAAAACAAAATTGTTGCAATTTGTTTGAGGTCAAAACTCGCTTGCGTCACAAAATATTGCGTAAGCTGCGCCTCTTTGGTTTGCTGCGCGCGCAACATTTTGCTTACGACAGTTTCACGAAAATGTGACAGTGCGTAAGTACGCGGCTACACAACAAATTATGGCGTAGCTTGCGCAGTCAATTTGGGCGGCGTAAGATGTGGCGTAGCGACTGAAAATGACAATTTGTTACCAGCAAATTGTAATTGACGTGGAGCCCGTCATTGCTCAACTTGTTTAGCTCTAGTCTATGGCCCCGCCTTAGAGTACACTCTGTGCTGTAGGTCATACCATCAGTGCAAACAACGAGTGCAGATCAACACTTCCGACATCGACATACGAGCATCACGCCTCAAAGGAGGAGTGGATCGGGAACTAAGACGGGCCGTGGGAAAGCAGCCAAACTACCCGAAGAGCCCGAAGCCCCGTCCCTAGTAGGATCGAAGTATACGGCAATTCAGTTTGTAGTACGTCCATCTCGTTTTAAGTATACATTGTCACTCCGTCTAATTGCAGAACGGGATGACCGCCCGAAAATTTTGAGTAGGCTCGAAGTTCTGAAGCACCCTTCCCGTCTGGGCCCGTCCATGAAGTTTGTAAAAAGACCGTTAACAGTTGCTACTACGTCCACTCCGTTCGCACACAGTTTGAGCCCGTTGGGCAACATTTTCAAGAACGTAGTGAGAACTAGTTTGGTGTGATGGGGGCATAAAGTAAAAAAAAAAATTGCCATTTACGCAAAATCAATATGGCGGAACAAGTCCGCGCAAGCGCGGCGTGCACAGACCATCACAATATTGCTGCGTTCTAATCGCGTCGTGTTTATCATGTTCACGAGTCCACGAGTCGTATAATGGCGTTCTAATCGCCTGGTAACTCGTGTTCACCAGTGGTGAACTCGAGGTGGAATACAAACAAACAATGAAATACTTGCGCATGCGTGTTGGTTTACGTACGAGTTCTTGCGCGATAAAGAATATCCTTACCGCACGACTAACTCGACTGTGCGCGTGCGTCTTGGTGGGTAGCGTTTGGAATGCAACCCACTCGTGAACATGGAGTAATTCACGGTGAACACAATAAACACGACGCGATTGGAACGAAGCATATAACGCAGTTTTCCGCAGTGCATCGCGGTTGTCTTTTTGCCCACGACGCACAAGCAGAAACACAAGTTAATATCGGGCCAAATCATTTCATGACTGATATTATGTGAGTGGATTTTTGACAAATAACTGTTCTATAATATGTAAGTAAAAATGTAAAAACAAAAACTATTTTCCGGTTGAGCCATACTATATCAGATATTTGTGTACTGTCTGTGAAATAACATGATCCAAGCATATCGATTCTCGAAGCCGTGCTTTCTCTTAAATTAAACTCACCCTGACAATGATTTTGGAGACAAAATTTCCCGGCAATAAAAAACGAACCCTGGCAGGATTCGAACCTCAGATCTTACTATGTATCTATAACCCAACCCATTATCTACTAAGCTGCCATGGGAGGTCAACAGAAACAATTTGTATAAATACTTCTGTGATATAGTGTGCATACATGTAACTAGTTTACTGAGCAATAACAATATCATTAGTGTCATATTTAAAACTACTTATTAATCATGACCCTTCATTTATAATAATAACCCCTACACCCTATAAACAGATTAGTTGAAAATAACCAATTTTTCCAACCAATACACAGGGTTAAAAAAATATGTCCCACTTTGAAAAATTGCTCTAAAATTAATATTCTATACTTTTTTGAAAATCCTTTTATATAGGTTGATAGACAATGGTTCAGTGCTTTTTGTGTGTGTACATGCACATACTCAAAATATCACGCATGAGTGAGCACAGGCTAATTACGTCAATTGCAATACATCTGTTTTTCGCGAAAAAGTGCTGGGTTGAAAACAGGATCTGAGACCATGAGAAACAACGTTAAATATGCCCTTTGTCTATCACAAATTGCCATTACTTTTATATTAACCCTTTAACTCCTCCATTTTGTCCACCATTTCTTTCCTGGCATATCGTACACTGCACGCCGGATCGAAGCTCTGTCCCCTCTGAGAACATTGACTTCTGCCGTTATGCGGAAATTTATTCCATTTGCTTGAAATTCATTATGATTTAACAACTGAGGAAAGGTCCGTACATTTGAGTTGAACTGAAATGTGTCAAGGGATGTGCTGAGTTCAAGAAAGTGCAAACACCTGGCGTTGCACCATTCTGGGGACATCCATTCATTGATTACATAACATAAAATAACAGAACAGTGAGTGCACTTTCCCTGTCATCTTGGCACGTCTCCCAACCTCAATGACTTGGATTAAACCCTTAGAAGGCAGATAACAGGCAAGTAGCAAGTAAATGCTTACGACAGCAAAAAAATGCTAGCCACCTGGAGAGCAAAGGGTTAAGGTAATTTCCTGAAAAAGCAAAACAGATGTATCGCAGTTTACGTAATTAGCCTGTGCTCACTCGTGCGTGACATGTTGAGTATGTGCAATTGCACAAAAAAAACCACTGAACCATTGTCTATCAACCTATGCAAAAGGATTTGCAAAAAATTACATAATATTAATTAAAGGGCAATTTTTCAAAGTGGGACATTTTCCCGTGGATATACCCTGTATATATTGGTTATTTTGACCAATATTTTTGTTAAAATTACCAATAGTATTTGTTATTTCGACTTTAAAAAAAAAAATTATGGGGGGGGGGGGTTGTTAAAATTGACCAAAATTATTGGTTATCGGTTGGTTATTTGAACTAATCGTTTTTTAGGGTGTAACAATCCTAAGACAAAAATATGCCGCCATCGGGGGGAGGAGGGAGAGGGTGGTTAACAATCAACATTACCATTGTTGACCGCCATTACCGCTTTTAAGTACAAATGTATATTAGTGCCCATGACCAGGCAGAGCTTGAGGATAATGTAAAAAAAAAAGAGAGAGCAAAAAAGGGCCATTTTCCAACACTGACACTTGCGGAAATGGAAACCATTTCAACCTTTATTTTACAGACCACAAGGAAACGACTAGTACCAAGGCCAGCCTTGTTAGCTAGCTTTTTTGGAATCCGAATACAGACTTCGATTACTTCTCCGACCGTCCGAGTATTCGGTGTTGGAAGGTGATACTAAAACGGCCATGGACACCGCCTTGCAACACGCCATCAAGAGTTATTTAATTCACCTCTAGGTTCATGGTTTCTCGAGGATACAGACTTAATGTCCCGCACTATAAATCACATTGGATCCAGGATTTCCTTCACTGGCAACACGTGTGAAAATAATAATGCAATCCGTGTTTGGAATCGCGCACAGAGCACGGGGCATGCACGGGGAAAAACACATCGTATGCACGAGTTATTTTGATGTTCTGGAGTAGAGTATTATTTTATTTAATTTTCGAACAAATACTCCGTAATAATAATATACTACTAATAATATATAATAATAATTATTTTTATAAAGCGCATGTTACTATCCAACAGACGGGTGCTCAAGGCGCTACATCGGCTATTCCGTATAGACGATGTGCCTCTGTTTACATCTGTATTCAAATGTGTCCGTCAATATGCACACGCATCATGTTTTACATAAATTTGGTTAAGATATGACATCAGACCTGCGACGTCACTCTTTAAGCAAATGTTATGTAAAACATGATGGGTGCGCATCACTGCCGGGTACATTTGAATACAGATGTAAACACGTGACGTCAGAGGGCACATCGTCTATACTGCACAAAAATGGGAATTTTCCCAATGTTTAGCCAAAGATGATTGAATTATCAACTGCCTACACCGTTGGGCTTATTTCCCAACGGCATTGGGCGACGATGTTTACTACTTTTTAAAGGAATATTGTTACTCAACAATTAGTTGTTGTGACATTACCCGTCTATTGGTCAAAATATATAGCCTACATGTCCCACTTATTAGGGAAGTGTTTTTATTCAACATTATTAAGTATCGTTATTTTTCACCGTTTGTTTGTTGCATAAATATAAATGTATTAAGCATATATTTATAGGTAAATATATTTATGCAGATTCTTTAAGAATCTACATAAAATCCAACCATTTACACATTCAAAAATATAATAAATTTGCAAATAATTTTCATGTACAATTCTTTCGGAAATCTTATGTATACACAGCGGATACCACACGAAAACGGATGGCATCAGTACCTTTAATGGGGATTTCAAGCTGATCGACAGACTCGGAAGGCAGGATACACGAGGGGTACTTGGTTGAGTAGGGATATTGTTTGATGAGTAACCCAAGTTATTACATGTGTCAACTCCGCGGGTTTTTATGAGCTTACACTTGTTCATCTTCTGTGTAATGCACCGTAATGCACCAGACATACACATAAATCACAGCTTTAAAAAATACGGTTATGAAGGTAAGAAAATGAAGGGCTGGGAATTAGTTACGCCCATGTCTAAAGCGCCGATGTATGTTCATGTAACCAACATACATGGTCTGTTATAACTATATACACAGTTTTTTTACCAACCTCTGGTAAAATTCATTTGCCCCCCCCCCAACAAAGTTTTGGAGAGACAAATTAGCGTAAATTTTTAGGTAATAAGGAGACAGTGGCACTTAGGGAGACATTTCAGTGTCTCCCTAAGTGTCTAGCTACCCTAAAAAACAATATTTGGGAGTTATTTTTGTCCAAAAACGACAGATTTTGGTCTAAATAGCATAAATCTAGAAGATCTTAGAGAAAAGGGTTAGGGTAAACAAGTTGGGACTGTTTTAAGTTTGTGTACATCTCTATGGGATTGTCTCCCCAAGTGCTTATTTGGAGGTATTATTATTACGTTTACTATTACTACAGACCAATTGTTGGTTAAAGTTGTATTGTCCAATTATTTTGTTTTTGTTAAACTTCCAATAAGAAGTAAACATGTTGTACAAAGTTTTGCAAAAAATGCAAACAAAATATAAATAAATTACACTCGTAGAGTATGTAACCAATATAGAGACCATTTTATGTCGATACGCGTACGGGATACATATTATGCGGCGCGAAAAAGTCGCCTATTAAATTAGCATTTTGCGTTATTATATCATCTTGTACACTAACTTCAATGTACATCTCATTTCAAAATGTTGAACTGTATAATGTCGCACTGATGAAATTATCACACAAAATGGTGATTTAATAGGCGACCTTTCCCGAGAGCCGCATGCGTATCCCGTATGCGTATTAAATTTAATGGTCCCTAATATCGTCGGGTGCCCGGCAGAAAAGCATCAACGTTCTGACGCGAAAATTACTTTTTAATGAAAATTGCATTGAAAGGCTCTAATGTTTCTCCACACGTATTAAGAACCCGATGTTCTCTCACACGTATCATAAATCGTACGAACTTTAAATTTGTCCCAAGTCTGAATCACAATTTTTGGGAGCAATTTATGTGGGAAACTCCGATTTCAGTGAAACTTTGTAAGACAGCAAATTTACATCCGGATTTTCGTTCCTAGGTCTCCTTGTTTGATCGCTTTTGTTTTTACATCGCGTACTTGTGTGAGAACGAAAATGATCACTGACGCGAGATTAAATAAGCCTACCTCAGATGGATTCTAGAATTATCCAGGCTCGTTTCGATCACGCTTTAAAATTTAACAAATTGTTACTTTAATATTGCTTACCGTCTTGATGCAATCTCCGTGTTATACATATATTCTATTGGTGTGTCAAAATGGTCTTTTATTTCCGAGTGCAAGTGAAGCTCCGAAATGGCCCGACATTTCCATGGAACTAGCATATTATATAGACAATCAATTAGGATGCGAGTTTCGTTCTACCTGAGGTCGATTGCTTCACGCCATCGTTTCAGATGAAATGAACAGAGAAAAACTTTCCAACTTTATACACGATTACCGCTACAACTAAGTAGTCCAGGGAAAATACTTTTTTTTTTTTTTTTGACCTCACAAAAATTGCAATAGAATATTTTTTACCAGAGTGCACTTCTATTGGGTCCCTGGAATGACATACTAAACATCTAAAAAAATTCAACTTTTGGAAATATGACTAATTTGCATAAATCGTTAATCCCTGCCGCGTAATTTATTCTTTCCTATATTTAGGTATATTATTATTTTTAATTTTTAAAAAAAGTTTATTTTGGTGATTCTACTTACATATCCTTACTTCAATAACATTTTCTAAAGCTTATAAGTGACTGAATAATTATGTGAACATAGTAATTATCCAAAATGACAACTTCGTAAACCCATTAATGTGTGCACATTACACTGTCTCTAGCTGAAGATGAACTTCAAGCATGTCACTTTGCTTGTTTTCTTTTTTACCTAAGTACAGCCTTCGACACTGTCGATCACACCATTCTTTTGCAATGCCTGCAGTCTAAAGTTGGAATCTCTTGAAAGACCCTGGACTGGTTTTCATCCTATCTGCCTGGTATGAGCCAACGTGTCTATTCAAGGTACTCTGTCAGAGAGGTTTGATCTCATCTGTGGTGTTCCTCAAGGATCTTGTATAGGACCACTTTTATTAACTGTTTATGCTTCCAGATTTGCCATCATTGAAGACCATTTACCTGATGCTCAATGTTATGCAGATGAGACATAGCTGTATGTGTCTTTTAGACCTGGCGATACCCCTGGCCTGTCAAACAACTGTAGCTGCAATGGAGAGTTTCATCCGGGACATCAGGAAGTGAATGTTGCATGACAGACTCATAATCCATGACACCAAGAGTGAGTTCTTGATCGCCGTTGCAGAAAATAAACATTTTTTAACATCACCGTGGGCGATTCTGATATTCGTTCGTCCTTCCACATCGTTGTAAATTTGGTGTCATGGTTCGACTCGGAAATTACAACTAATACCAAGGCTTGTTCTGCAGCATTTTGCCACCTTCACAATATTAAACCATTAATGAATTCCTGTCTTGTGATTCTCTTTCAGTGTTGATTCACGCATTTGTGACTCGCCGTCTGGATTATTGTAATAGTCTATTGTATGGTCTGCCCGTGGCACAGATAACACAAATACAAAAGGGTCCTGAATGCTGCAGCTGGACTTATTACCAACACGTACAGGTTCGAACACATAACACAAATATTACATCAACTGTACTGGTTACCTGTTTTATACAGGAATAATTTTGACTAACGTTCAAAGCCATTCACGGTCTTTCTCTAAGATACTTACAGCACCTTGTTACCGTTAAGAAAGAAACCATCATCCTAGGTCAGCGAACAACGGACTCTTTTTAGATTATCCCGGCGGTAAATATGATTCTAGGCATCAAGCAACATTATTGCGCTAAGTATCCTGTAATTATTCAACAAAATATAATTTATAAAAAAAAATCAGCGATCGCCATCTGGCGCTCGCGAAAAAACAAAAATAACATAAGAATAACTGCTCGACGTCGGTTGAAAACAAACGCTGTTTTTCGTGCTTTTCTCGGTATCTATGATTGTAAAACTTCGAACAGGTCAGTTAAACAATATTTACTATAAAATACAACACCCAAATCCACCCATTCATGATAATTCAAGCAATTACCAATGGTGTATCCTACCTTTAATTACGTAGGTTAGGGTTAGAGGCGTCTGTCTCAGTGAAAGATCGAGACATCACCGATGCCAGCAGGGTTTGTCTCAAGTATTATTGTCTCGCTGTTGGCAGGACAGACGTATCCCCTATACTGCGGTCTAGGCACTGGAGGGGTGATGTGACGTGATACAATTACTTTGTATACAAATCTCTGTGTCTTTTGGGTTTGTTATTTTTAAAGTATATGCAGTTAATTTTTATGTAATGCGCATTTGGCCATGGAAAATGCGCATTTAATATACATTTTAAATTGTTATTACATTATTATTAGTAGTAATAATTCAAATTTTTATTTTGTAATTTGTTATATTTTATTTTATGATGTGAATGTAATTGCAATTACGATTTCTTTTTGGATAATTTGTTTTTGTGAAATATTTATTGGGTTTTAAATGAACATTTTAAATGACGCCTTGAGCGTCACTTTTTGACGGATTTGGCGCTATATAAGAATTTACTATTATATTATATTTATTATTATTATTGTGCTTCTCTATGGAGCAGTAGGACAATATGCACGAATTGCGCGTACCTTGAGCGTTATCTTTAAATGAGATTTGGTTCAATTTGGGCCTAAACTCTGTGTAATTGTGTATACCACTATCAACATTTGCATATAATCATCTTTAGTTATCATCATAAGTTATCTCAAAATGATCAGAAAATTTAGCCCACGAACAATAACACACAGGGTAGCGTTTGTATAATCACAATCGCTCCCATTAAAGGTAGGATATGCCATTTGCAGATATCGAAAATATTTACTAACGACTTATTAAGAAATATCTTACTTGTTTGAAAGTAAATAAGGATTCTAGGCATCCGGCAAAATGATTGCCCTAGATATCCTGTAATTGTTCCGAAAAATCGAATTAAAAAAAAAAAAAAACAACAACAAGAATAACTGCCCGACGCCAGTACAAAACGAACAAAAGCTGGTTTTGTTTTGATTTTTTTCTTAGCATTCATGATTGTAAAACTTCGGACAGGTCAGTTAAACGATATTTACTATAAAAAACAACCCCCCAAAATCCACCCATCAATGATAATTCGAACAGTTATACCCCTGTCACACCGGAGCTACGCTGCCGTTGCGCTCCCACGGCGACTAAAAAAGTTGAAAAATGCAGTAGAAGCGCAGTAGGATCGCCAAGAGCGTAGTGGGAACGTAGTGGAGTCTACCTAGGTCGTGGGAGGGTCTCCATGGTCGCCTAACCTCGGCGATTGTTTTGAGCCTGCTCAAAACAATCGCGGAGGGTCGGCGACCTGGTCCAAAACGCAGTGAGAGCGTAGTGGGATCTCAAAGAACGTACTACGGACGTAGTGAAGTCTACCTGAGCGTGTCATGATCGTAGCAAGAGCGAGTTGGTATCGCCGTCTGCCCAATCTGCGACTGATACCCCGGTCAGACCGGTGTGCAATCCCACAGCGACCTTACTGCGATGCAGTTTTCATCAAAAACGCAGTGGGGTTGCCAAAAAATCCTGAAATCTATGTGGTACATGTAGGTAGCTCACAATACGCTCTTGACTCGCTCACTGCGCTCTCACTACACTCTCACTGCGACCTATGCGTTCCCAGTTTGATCATCGCCGCGCTCTCACTGCGCTCCCACTATACGCTCTACGCGATCTCGCTGCGACCAAGGCGACCTCGCTACGACCTCGGTACGACCTTACTACGCTCTTACTACGTCCACACTACGTTCTGTGCGTTTGTACTGCGTTCGCGCGGCGACTATAAATACAGCTAGCTCGATGTTGCTGGATATTTTCTATCTGTTGTACAATTATTATGTTCTGCCTCTCTACATCCATGGTGAAGAGGAGATGCACATTAGTATGTTGTGTGGAGGATATAGGCTGCATTTATACCATTTGTGGCCATTACGCATGTCAAAGTCAGAACGTACTATACACGCAGTATAATCGCAGTATAATCGCACTGTGAACGCACAGGAAGCTCCGTAACATCGCCATGGACGCATTAGGGGCGCCATAGTCGTACTGGCAGCCACGTGTGGACGCAGTATGAGCGTTAAGAAGCCCCATACGACGTAGTAGAAGCGCAGTAGGAGTGCGGTAAGAGCGTAGTGAGAGCGTGACAAGCGTACAGTGGTCGTACTTCAGACGTACTTCAGTCGCATATTGGGCAGACGGCGATACCAACTCGCTCTTGCTACGATCATGACACGCTCAGGTAGACGTCACGACGTCCCAAGTACGTTCTTTGAGATCCCACTACGCTCTCACAGCGCTCCCACTGCGTTTTGGACCAGGTCGCCGACCCTCTGCGATTGTTTTGAGCAGGCTCAAAACAATCGCCGAGGTTTGGCGACCATGGAGACCCTCCCACGACCTAGGTAGACTCCAATGCGTTCACACTACGCTCTTGGCGATCCTACTGCGCTTCTACTGCGTTTTGCAAGTTTGTTTAGTTGCCGTGGGAGCGCAACAGCAGCGTAGCTCCGGTGTGACAGGGGTATTACCACGGCTGTAGAGAGGCAGAACATAATAATTGTACAACAGATAGCAAATATCCAGCAACATCGAGCTCGCTGTATTTATAGTCGCCGCGCGAACGCGGTACAAACGCACAGAACGTAGTGGGGACGTAGTGAGTGCGTAGTAAGGTCGTAGTGAGGTCGTCTTGGTCGCAGCGAGATCGCGTAGAACGTAGTGGGAGCGCAGTGAGAGCGCGGCGAGGAATGCATAGGTCGCAGTGAGAGTGTAGTGAGAGCGCAGTGAGCGAGTCAAGAGCGTACTGTGAGCTACCTACCTCATAGATTTAAGATTTTTTTTGCCAGTTTTCGGCGACTCCACTGCGTTTTTGATGAAAACTGCATCGCAGTAAGGTTGCCGTTAGATCGCACTCCGGTGTGACAGGGGTATTACCAATGGTGAATCCTACCTTTAACATACACAACTCTAACGTCCTATGGGCATTCATTAGGAGTACATTACACAGTACATGTACTACAATTTACTACACCACTGGCTTATGAGAATTGAGTAGTAAGAGTATACTGCATACCGCATAGTATCAATAGTATTGGGTGACGTTAATGACAATAAATACAAATGTTGAACTACCTATAAATCATAGATTTAAACCTTTTCTACTTCTATTCATTCCAATTCTATTTGAAATGCTTTTAATAATATGTAACGCTCTGGGTTAGGCCTATCCAGCAATATTAAACGCTATTGTATATAACCTGCTCATTCTTAAAGGGATCGTACACGTTTGGTAATTGGAACCCATTGTTTGTTTCAATCCTATATAGTTTAGATATATACCATAAAACTAACCTGTAAAAATTTCATTTCAAAAGGTGATAGCGTTTTGGAGATATTGCCGAAAATCTGGAGCGGTTATGTCCACGCGGGAAGAATAATCTGCATTGGAATACACACTCTGAGAAACGTCACTGCAGTAACGCTTCTCAGATTCAAATTTTTTGGGATAAAAAGTGATATCTTTTTCCATAATCGCAGTACTTCGAAGTGAAAAGTTTCTAAAAATGCATTATACTATCCAAAGCTGCTGTACTTCTTACCAAGTAAGTTTTTATTGCCATTAATTTTTGTAGTAATTACCAAACGTATACGATCCCTTTAAGGGACTAAATGTGTGTTCGAGAGGTTTTAATCACTCTGTTTAATACCGCTTGGAGTCTGGGTGCTGATTATCAGCACCCAGACTCCAAGCGGTATTAAACAGAGTGATTAATACCGACCAAACACACATTTAGTCCCATTCATAAATAACTTTTTGGGTAAAATTCAGCCCCCAAAGCCCCGAAAATCCCGAAAAATTGTTGCAAGTAAATTTCGGTGTTTCGCCATTCTGTGTGTGTCAAATGACATGTTTCCGCCTCTGTCACTCTACACAATACATGCAATAAAGCGTATTTACTATGAACCAGACTATTACTGCCATTGGCAACCTCGTTCCCATGTTGTCGAGCTGTACGCGCCCAACACTACCCGCTCTTACTATTGGAGACGAGGTACGGTTGGAAATAAAGTGAGCCCTGGGGACGGGTATAAAGCGAAAGGGTTTTGTTGCCAGCTGGTTTTAAACACTTGTCTTTATCGTCCGTTTAATACCGGACACGTGACGGGCTCTCGACCAATAGGAATTCCTAAACTGTCCCAGGTATTTATGAATTATGATTAAAACAAAACACCACACAACAAAAACAAAACTGCACTTCATCTTTCCGAAAAATCAAAGTATCAGTCACAAGCCTTTTATTTACACAACCTTTATAATTATACAACAATGATATCCAACAAGCAATAAATAGACACACGCATTTTAATTTATACAATTGCACAAATAGTATTATGAATACATGTGACCGGCTCTACAAAAAAAAGTGTATTAAATCGCGCTGTGCACTATCATGTAATGGTCTGCTCAAGGTTGAGAGGGTGAACATTTCGTCAAAATGTGATGTTCATGTTTTGTCATGAATGACATAGGCCTATGTAATACATGTACCTACAGTTTCAGGTTTCATTTAAAGAAACGTTAATTTTAATGGATAAAGTACAAAAACGACTATTTTGTGTGCATCGTTCTGTTGTAGTACAACAGAGCCAGCTATTTCAAAGCCTGTTTTCTCAGTAATTGTGTCATTTAAACTCCAAGAAAGTAATCAATATGTAAACACGTCATGTCTCCAAAATGAAAGGGGTTATGGAGCTCTATTAACGGGGCTTTTTAATCATGTATAAAACTTGATTTTACTTTTTCGCGACATAATACACCTTTTTGTAGAGCCGGTCACAAATACAATGTAGTACTTTTTTACTATAACATATCATATGCACGGACGATAACCCCACAATGACGGAAATTGAATTGACGCCAAACGATGCATGATATACAAGCATACACAATATCAATCACGGAGTAATCTCATTTTAACATGTAACAGTCGTTCCATGTCACTGGTCGCGAACCGAGCATAGATATTAAAATCTATCACCGGCCAACATAATAACTAGGGCGGTCTTCTCAAAGGCATTAAAGGGGAACTAAGTCCTCAAATCCTTCGTGTTTTGGATTATTTGTTTATCCTGTTTCAAACATCTGTTCTAAAGGAAACCAACCTAATGTTTTACCGTTCCCGAGAAAAGACGAACAAAGAAAAGAAAGGAAACCCGGTTATTTGCATCGGACGGTGTATCCATACGTTTTTCTTGTCGTTTTCATTTAATGTTCGATGCACGCAATGTGTGTGTAAGAGCTTTTATTAGGCAGGATAATGTATGAACATGGAAGATGGAGTGTCTAGGATCAAAATACAAGCAGTATGGTACTGGGTTTAGGAAAGGAAATGAGACGTAGATGGCCGATCATTTCTTGCAACATTCTGGGCATAGAAAGGGACAGCCTGGCTGCGAAGCAGCAACTTGTATGCGTGTGTGGCTGTACATACACACAATAGAGACTCTATTGTTATAAACCATTCGGCTGTGCAATCAACTGAAAGTAAGAAGCATTTACTTCTATTTCAGCCAGTAAATGCTAAAAAGTAAAACTTTATTTTCTTAATACGAATTGAAGCAATAGCTTTTCCTTAATGCTTTTACTCTGAAGTAAATACTTGTACTTTTGTCTTGTACTTCATAGCATTTTTTCCAATTTGCCCAATGGAAGTACATTTTACCCAACGTTGGAAGAAAATGTTTAACATCAGTTTTACTTTGTTTTACCAACTGTTGTGTGGTTCATCTAGTAACCAACGGTTGATTAAAATGAGTGAATCTACCTAACGTTGGTTACATTAATGTAAATCAACGTTGAGTAAAATGACTAATATAATTACCAGCACACGTACTATATGGCCCCTACTTTTCTCATATATAGCTAAATCCTTTAAAACAGACATAATGTACAACCTGGGCCTAATTTCATGGCTCTGCTTAGCGAAAAATCCCTGCTTTATACTCCAGCAGAAAATGCTTAATCCTCAAGCGTATTCCCACGGGTTAGCCAATAACGTTGCGCATGCGTACATGAGGATTCTGTGCTTACATGGTTAGCACATTTTTTTTTTGCTTGCGCCGCTGGCACAGAAAATGTGATCATGGGCGGGATTCTGTGGTTAGCACTAGCTGAAATGAAATTGGGCCCTGACTGTTTCAATTGAGATTTATGTTTGATTTGGTTCAGAAAATGGCACAGTCAAGCGGGCACAGCTGGGGCTCGGGGCAACTCGACGTTTCGCGTTGATGTGTACATGTACATGTATACACATGCCTATAAATAAGACATTATAATGCATCTTGACTTCACCCGACTTTTCACCGGAACGGTAGGTAAGACATTAGTTTCCTTTTAGGGATTAAAGAACGCCGTGCCCCGTTAAGAAAACAACCCATATTTTGATGGATGATAGATTAAAGTAGAATAAAGTGGTTACTGCACTCCCATGCTCCACTTTGTCTTACTCTGCTTTCCTATAGGCCTATTAAAAACACAAATTTTCGTTAACAAAACCAAGCCCATTAATACCCTAATACTGAACTATAGGGCGAGTAAAACAACAATCCATCAGGAAGACTATTAAAAAACCCCAACATTTTAGGCAAATATACATATAGGTAGAGATATAAATAGATGGACAATGTTTTTTGCTTAATACAGATTTTATAATTTATGGATTTACTCCTTTGGTTCCAAAGTTATGTATTGGGTTAGCCTGCCTTTATGTTGCAGCTGTCTACATCACAGTGCACAATGCGTTCTCACACCTTTGCGTATTCGATTGGACAATAGGGTCCACGATTGACAGAAAGTCCACGATTGAAATTTGTGTGCAAATCATATGGGAGGCCTTCCAAACAAACAAAAGAGAACAATAGGGGTCCACGACGGAAGGTGTTTCGTGTGTACTATATACAGTACCAACAATCCAGCATGGTATGCACAACAACCGTTGACAGCCGCGTTTTGCAGGTATTATGTAATAAATTAAATCGCAAGTAATTTGAAATTGGGATTTCCAAATAATGTCAATTGTTTTCAGTAGACCGACAATTAGATGCTCTTTCTTATTATGTAATATTTGTTTACCAAGAAATTATTTATATATTTTTGGTAAATTGAGAGAACATCTTTTTGACTCACCCTGTATACCTTTAGCACCCCTTGATACATCTGGCGCATCTACCAAAGCAATCACTGTGTCAAGCCACCAGTTCACGTGCAACATGGATAGCAGCTTTTTTGATACGATTAAAGATGGCCAATCGCGACATGGTTTCTAATAATCCCCGTTCGTATCTCATCCAATTTGAGGTCAAATAGATTGGCGACAATTTCGAGGATTAGAACCTCGGGACACACAGCGTGTGGAATATCGCTTGTTTGTCTCTTTTTGGGGGAAAGGGGGGGGGGGGGGGGGTGCCTTTGATAATACAAGCGTGCAATTTGGCACGGCACAGTCAAAGTATGCCGGGTGAAAGATATTTGTATAATGGGGATATCGCAGATGCCAACACGCAATGGTAAACACATGTTTCTCATGACATAGGGCCTATACTTGTATTTTTGCACACTTATTGTTCCAACATTGCTATGTTCCGATTACCCGTCCTGTGTTTCAACACCCATGTGGTCCGACATCCCTTTGATTACACACCCATGTATCCCCACACCCCTATGTTCCGACTGCTCAACCTATGTTTCGACACCCATTATGCTTCGACACCCCTACAAAATGTGTGCAACGATACCTATGGGATTGAGGCACCAATGCACAATTGTGATGGTCATCTCACATATAGATACTGTCAGAAATGGGTTTTAATTTCCCGTAACCCTCTTAGGAAAAAAGTCACGTCTACGCCCACGGACCTGCATAATAATGGTGTGACCCTGTAGATAACAAGGTTAAAATGCTGGTCTCTGACCCCAACGCATCAGTTGAAACGGGCTAGCACAATCTTATATGCGGGTTGTTGGAACATGGGTGTCAAAACAGGGGTGTCAGAAGTTAGGTTGCGAACACGAGGGTGTCGGAACATAGGTGTGTCGGAACATAGGTTTAGTAGTCGGAACACATGCAAAGGTGGCGGTACACAGGGCGTCGGAAAACGTGTGCCAAATTCCGTGCTTGTGTCACCAAAGGCACAATCCCATCACCTATCTGCCGTACTATCAAATTAAACCTTGACAAAGGCTTCACATGGAAGGCTTTGAAGCAAGAGAAATATAACATTTTCTTTTTAATTAACTCACTTGAAAATCTTGGTCAAATATGTGGTAAGTTGCTACATTTAAATGAACTTCAATGAAACAGAGACACTAACTTTAGGTCAGCAGATACTAAAGGTTCGTGTACGTAGTCATTATCTATTCGCACAATCAGAATTTTACTTATTCCTTTAATGAGCTAGTTTAATTGTAACTACATGCGACGTCGTCATTACGTCGTCACGCTGACTTGTCAGTGTCCGTGCGCCGCGTTGTCGTCGTCATCCTAGCGTCTGAAGGCCGCGACACATCCATATCCAGTTGTCCATCTCCTGGTTCAACTCGCTCTGGCACAAGCTGTCGAAGTTTGCCATCGCCCCCGGGGTCAGGCGGCGCATTCGGTCCATTATCTGACTCAGCTCGGCGTCGCTGTACGAGCTTGGGATAACCACGGTGTTGTCGTCCAGGATATCCGAGGCGATGGTGGACAACATGTCGAGGTGCGTTCGCCATATGTTCGCAATAGTGGGCTCGTGTTTACTGCTGCATACGCCCACAGACGGGGCTACCTGGTAGGCCAGAACACAAGCAACTACACACACGAAGAGTGGGCGGATTGGCCACAGGGAACCACGCTCATTCACCTGTCGAGGAGGTGTTGTCCCATGTTTGATTCTGCCGGCCATGGTCGTCAGGAACTGGCTCAGGGCACACTGTTGAGAGATAAACAAGACAGAATATCATTGACATTTGCGCAAAGCAAGACAGATTTAGTTGAGCCGTATCTCGAAGCGTGACAGTCCAGAAGCATGATATTGGAACCGTACTATAAAATGCAGACTTTAGTACCGGAATCCGTTGTAATTAGTAAAACCGAGTCCCTGGAATCAGTATGGACACCGCAGCCTCATCACGCGCCTTACCGTCTTGCCGACCATTTTTTTCTACTATGACATAATGCCTATGCAATATGGCCGAGGGATTATCACCCAGTCCATTACGTCATACATTCCGGAGTTATATCTCGTTATTGCGAAATACTCTAAAAAAACACAAAGAGGACATGAAAGCGTTGTTTTGGCGAAAAGGAGAAAAAATTGAACATATCACATTAGTAAAATTACTCTCTTCTTATTCTTCCATCTGTCTATAGTCGGGTCGGATTTTTTATACATTTTGTATGTATTCCACCCACGCTGGCATTTAGAAGAATAGTCAATATACACCGATCCAGGGGGCTACGCCTGCCATAGCAACTGCCTAGTAGCGTGACGCCTGACTGGCCGACCAGCAGAGTTTTAGCTAATGAAAGTCTTGTGTGACTCAGCTCATGAACATTGTTTATGACTGGTCCTCAAGTTAGACCATCGTAATCCTCCTATGATTTATGCTATATTTTTAGATTTCTCAAAAGCATTCGATGTTATGCCTCCTGATATTTTGCCTTGGAAGCTTTCTGCTTTGTTTAACATTACGGATGATGTATGGTATTGGATTCGATCAAGGTCGTAATATGCGAGTTCAATATCAGGGGCATTACACTGATTGGACCCCAGTGAAACCTGGCGTCTCTCAGGGTAGTGTCTTGGGCCCATCGCTATATAACATCTGTATCAATGATTTGCCCTCCTGTCTAAAATATTCTTGTGCCTCATTTGCGAACGACAATGTTTTGTATCGCCCATTGTGTACGCCTTTTGGTAAGGTTATACTGATAAGAATGATTTATGTAGGAAGTCTGATTGGTGTAAAACTAAATCCGAATAAAACTTCGTGTTACCTGTAAGAACAATGTGGCCATCCCGGGATGGCGACATTCAGAGTTGGAGTCAGTGACGCTCCAGGTTGTGAATGAGATTAAATATTTTGGTGTCATGTTAAACAGTTTGTTTAATTGGGATAGTCAAATTAAATACATTACCGCTCGGGAAAATAAGATGCTCTGTCTTATTCCCAGTATGGCTAGTGGTCTTTCAATACGAGCTCGTTTTTGGGTCTTTACAAGCCACTAATCTTGCACATTTTATTATGGCTTGCCGGTGTGGAATTTGTATACACAAAAAGTCTATAGTGATGCTGTTGAGAAACTTCAAAGAAGAGCCTTCTCAATCTTCTCATCTGTCAGCAGTAGTGCTTCTCGATATGTCATCAGCATTTGACACTATATAGATCATGCCATCTTGATCAGTCGCTTACACTCTTTGGGGGTGCACGACGCAGCCCTGCAGTGGTTTAATTCATACCTTGCCTGCCGGCAACAGTCTGTTAACATTAATAGAGAATTATCTGACCCGTCTCTCTTGACTGTGGTGTTCCTCAATGATCTGTTGGCGGTCCCCTATTATTCACCATCTACATTTTACCACTCGGCAAGATCATCCAGAAATACAACCTTCAATATCACTGCTATGCTGATGACATTCAACTATACCAATCCTTCACTCCATCTCAACCCAATGCCTTGTCTGCCCTGGAGAATCCTGAGGCTTGCATTGATGAGATCAAGATATGAATGATGACAAACAATCTCAAATTTAATGACAAGAAGTCTGATATTATCCTGTGTGGCTCAAAACAACGACGTTCCAAGTTTAACATCCCGAGCATTAGGATTGGAAATTGCCTCGCCCATTCCTCCAACAAGTGTCGCAACCTAGGTGTAACTTTCGACCCCCACATGTTCCACATTGATCATATATCAGCCAAGTATCAGCAGTGTCAAAATCAGTCAGATTGTCATACCCCACGCGAAGTTTTATGTTAATGAGGCTTCCCTTTGAGGGGCGGAGTGGTATGACTAAACATTTTCAAAAATTATTTTATCCCATTTATCACAGAAAATAAACACAACCTCACACATAATGTTGTTGTCAATATGATACTTTATTGATTTAAGCAAAAAAAAACCTTATTACATGTTTCCTTTAAAGTCCCTACACTGGCTCCCCATCATTGATCGCATTGCCTTCAAGATCCTCCTTCTCGCTTTCAGGTCACGACAAGGAACTTCACCGGGCTACATATCATACATTATCACACATTCATAAATACCTGGGACAGTTTGGGCATTCCTATTGGTCGAGAGCCCGTCACGTGGCCGGTATTAAACGAACGATAAAGACATGGCTGGAAGTGTTTAAAACCAGCTGGCAACAAAATCCTGTCACTAGATTCCGCATTATACCCGTCCCCAGGGCTCACTTTATTTCCAACCGTACCTCGTCTCCAATAGTAAGAGCGGGTAGTGTTGGGCGCGTACAGCTCGACAGCTTGAGAACGAGGCTGCCTATGGCAGTAATAGTCTTGTTCATAGTAAACACGCTTTAATGCATGTATTGTGTAGAGCGACAGAGGCGGAAACATGTCATTTGACACGCACAGAATGGCGAAACACCGACATTTACTTGCGACAATTTTCCGGGATTTTCGGGTTTTTTTGGGCTGAATTTTACAAAAAAGGTATTTATGAATGGGAATAAATGTGTGTTCGGTCGGTATTAATCACTCTGTTTAATACCGCTTGGAGTCTGGGTGCTGATAATTACCCTCGCCTTCGGCTCGGGTAATTATCAGCACCCAGACTCCAAGCGGTATTACCCTCGCCTTCGGCTCGGGTAATTATCAGCACCCAGACTCCAAGCGGTATTAAACAGAGTGATTAAAACGTCTCGAACAAGTTTATTCCCTTATTATCAACCGTCGCGTAGTCTTCGTTCAGCCAGAGCGCTACAGCTTACGGTTCCCCGCACCAACCACTCTTGGGGAGACCGGTCTTTTTCATGCATCGCTTCCGAACTCTGGAACAAACTACCCTTTGAAATTCGTCAGTCATCATCATTGTCTGTATTTAAATTTTCTCTGAAAACCCACATGTTTACTTTTACGGTTTTGTGATTAATGGATAGGTATTATTATTGTTTTCTGTTAACCAAATGTAATGTATTGTTTTGGATTGTGCGCCATGAACGTCTTGCTTGGCGGAAACCGGCGCCTTATAAATGTTCATTATTATTTATTATTATTAAGAGCCACTCGTTTAATTCTAGGCACAGCGAAGAATGGAAATGACGTATGATGATCGGCTCAGGTTAGTTACTTGGTGCTCAGTAACATGTCGTAGAGATTTGTTGTTACTTTCATTTGTGGCCAAGTCCCTATACCGTTTAATTATATCCAGTGTTGTGTCTGATATTGTGCACGTCAATTCTAGACATGTAGACGATTATTTTGAGGTTTATTCATTTTACTGCTCGTACTGACCGGTTGCATTATAATCAAATACATGTTTTCCCTCGACTTTGGGAAAATGTTCCTGTAAATGTTCGTACGGATTTGTGGTATACACATCTTAAAAATCTTAAGGGTCAAGTGTGCTTCTCAATTAAGAATTGTAATTATATTAGAGAAGGCTAAGGGAAAATAAATGTATATAGTCAAGTTAGCTATCATTTATTTAATTGAAAATGTTCATTGAAGTGATCTTGGTAAGTATTGGTTATTATATTTTATATAGTTTAAAGGTATTTTAGTGTATTTAACTATACTTAGTTATAACTTAAAGTGTGTATATATATTGGTCATTACAATTTGGTACAGTACGTTCTAAATTTCTATAACTATTGAAACAAGGTATACCTGGAAGCTAGGCGATCGAATAGGCACCCCCAAGTAAGAAGGTCTTGAATGCACCGCTGTGGAGTTTGTAGTTGGTGACGACAGGGACATTTATGAACCTGGGAGTCTTGCTGGATTAACCTTAGATGGGATTCTTTCAAATGTTTTCATTCTTGAGGTGACATTGTCCGAGATGTAGATGTTCGATCTTTTGTACGGGTTATTCTTGAGAGAGCGAGCAACATTTTTTAGTATGAATTGCCTGTTCAAGTACCTGAGTAGTTTGCAATGTATGATCCGCGGGCGTTGGTTACCGGTCCGGGTGCTAGGTGGTCGGCGTTCATGGGTACGGTGGGCTTGCTCAATTTTAGTATCAGCGCCTCCTTTAATCTCAAGGCCTAGCTTTTTGTGGCCAGTCAAAAGGTCGGCGATGAAGCCCTCGCAGGAATTTCTCGGAAACCATCAGAGATACCATGGAATACGATGCGGTTCCGAGTCTGCAAATCGTCGATCTGGTCGTCGAACTTGTTTGATTTTCCGGTGGTTCCAATGGAGCTTGTTGTCAACAAACTCTTTGAGTGACTGGCATCTTTTCTCGATCATTTCCACCGATGTCTTTCTATATACTTGGTGTTGCCATCGGCACGGGTATTAGTCTGACGAACAGATGATCCCATGTCAGTTATCCTTGTTCCCATGGTGTCGAGTGAAAGGAGGATTTTGTCCAACTTGGCGTTCATGTCAGACAAAGCGTCGCGGCAACACTGGAAGCCATCTTGGGTTTTACCGCTGGTAGTTGAGGAGGCCGATAAAGGTTGAAAATATCTCCCTTTTCTCCTATGTGGAATCAGTCATGATCACAGTAAGATACAGAATATGGATAAAGTAAAATAAGCAATAATTTGTGGTTTATGACAACATTTTGTTGACTTTTTGGGGAGCGATATTAAAACCCGTGCTTCAGTTCAGCGACGTCATGGTTTAATTCAGAGGACGACGAACGCAATCTCGCGGTCCTTTTGGTATATCCATAGGGCTCGGCGATATATTATCAGCCTCCAACGTGCCTGTGCGGTTGCCTCTAGCAGGTTAGCCTGGCCCGACAGCACTTTTATAGCAAAGCGAGCGGCCAAAAACCTCTATACTCGGGTCGCGACTGCCATTGCAGCAAGGAGCTCTGTCAGGAGTCCGGCGTGGTTCTTTCGGATTACTTGACGAGTTTCTTCGCTACTACGTAGGTAATGAGGCTATTCAGAGGACGACAAACGCTTTATCGCGGTCTTTTTGGTCTCCCGATGGCGTGTGGAAGCCTTAAAGCTGGGGCTTAGGCCCAAAGAGCGCATCTCGCGAGAGCGTTTTGCCCGTGACCTGATGAGAGTACTCGCGTACTGAGTCGACGTCCCGGAAGGTTTGCACGGCGTGGTTTTGGCGTGGTTCCTCGTTGATCTAGTCTAGACTATCAGTTCGTTTTAGGGATCATTTTGCCTGCGCGACTTGGAGTTGTTCTACAGCCATATCATGGCGCTTTACGTTCTTCGTCCACGCCTGAGCTTTTCAACTTCGAGAAGAGTAAGCTGCTGCCGCTGAATGCCAGGGCATTGACAAGGGCTACCCTGGCTAGCATTGCAAAGGAGGCCATAGCTATTTCACAATATCACCTAGTATGATCCCCTGTTTAATTAGCATGTCATTTGGCCATCGCCAAGGCAACTTCAGCAACGACCATGCCCAGGGCGCGGGGCGTGAAGTCAACCTTGTGGGAGCGCCTCTGATAACCATCTTGCCCAGGCGGGCGCATGGCGGCAAGGCTAGATACGACTGCGCTGTGGTATAACGAATTGAGCAGCATTTTCTATCAATACTTGGCGTAGTCATGGTTGTTGTGGGTGACACTTAATCGTTACGGAAGGGGTCCGGAAGCCTTTAATTGTTTGCGCTTGTCGCTGGCTGCTGCAGCGCCAGTCGGCATGACCGGAGGGCAGACACTGCGTCGACGGAGAAACCAAACAAGAACCTAAACCAAACCCACGGGGCCCATTCGGTAACCCGACAGGCCGGTTTTGCTGCGGAGAAAACCGCCACTCATACGCTGCCCACACGTGGATACCGAAAATTACCTGTGTGACAATGCAAAGTGCTAACCACGCGTTTAGCAAATATCACCTTACAGGCAGTCAGCTGAGCAATCTTTATCAGAAACTTATCACCTTATAAACAGTCGGCTGATCAGTCTTTAACAAAAGCTTAGAATGTTTTGTCGCAGCCAGCAGCCAGACACTTTGCTCAGCGTGCCGGCCGATAAGGCCAGTTCGGAATGCATGTCCTTTTCCCTTGTGAGCGCGTTCGTGACCGAACAGTCGTCGACAATGTACAGCGTGGCCTAACCCTGAAAGACATGCTGTAAGGCCGACAGGTAATCGTGGAGCCGCTCGCCGGGATCTACATTGTAGACCTTAGGGGTCGTCCCAAACCCAAGGCCGGCTCTAGTCTGGTACGTCTTTATATGTCTGACTGTGGGGCATCTGCCATCATCGATGTTGAGCTGGGTGTCCATGATAACGTAGAGGTAGATGTTCAAAGCACCTGTCGTCTTTGCTATTTTGTTGCGAACAGGTACATTGAAGTTGATGTTCCATAATGGTGTCGCTCTTGTCTTTCCTGATATTGCGATCACGCAAGACGCGGTCATACAGGATCGCGAGACGACCTGCGTACTGGTTGCGAACCATGCGGGCCAGTACTTTCTGAGTGACCACGTCATTCTCCATACTGATGTTCTCGACGCTGTAGCTGGTTGCTGTCATACTGCAATACATCTTAATAGCGTTCGATTGCTGATGAAGGGAATTCCACAGGTAATGAGATGGAATCTTTCAGGTTGGCTAATAACTGCTTCTGTGAGTCGAAGGCCGTTCCTTGTCCAAGAATGGATGTACGTGTTTGGGCCTGTGCCCCAAACAACGCCCACACGTAAGCGCCGATGTTGTCGTTCAGCCCCTTGACACAAGGGTGTGTAAACCACTTAGACTTGTCTAGGATGAACGTGGTCCGTGTATTCGGGGCATTTGGAACATCCTGCTTTATATATCCCATATTTAGGATACCATTTTTCCTTTGTTTTGTAAATGACATTTATGACGAGTCGTACCCTCAATAGCCAAAGTTGGTCGCGTAGTTGTACACCCGCCCCAGATCGTAGTTTGGGCTAATCAGTGTGTGAATACACCACAAACTCTTCACAGATATGCTTATGGCCCTACGATTGTATGGGTTGTTGACTCCATTCGAATCCTGGTCCTGGGGCAGCAGAGCCTTCAACTCTTCTAGGATTTTCCTCATCATGTAGTACACGTAGAAAAAGTACAGGGTCGGCCACGCTCAGGTGTTATTGTGTTGACACGCCACAACCCGTTGCTGCGCACCAGATGGCAACATTCCTCTAGTTCTGCCAGAACTGCACCGCGCTGCTTTTTTATGCCTGTACTAGCTTGTCAGACTTGACATAAGTCAGCTGGTACTTCTGTAACACATCAGGAAGCATGTTTTGAAAGGCCCCCGTGTTGCCTTGAACCTGGATATTGGGGCGTGTCAACTGCGCGCACAAAAATGCTTTACCTATAGAGCAGATAACGTTGTCAATAGAAGAATTAAATCTAATGCTGGATATACTCCATGAATTGAACTGGTCTGTGGGTGGCTATATATTAGCAACAATGAAGCAAGTCACACCAACAGCCCCATTTTACCCCGATCTGAGTGACAAAGTCCCAGCAAGTAGAGATGGCCAGTCCTACCGGCTCCAGGAAATCTCGCATGTCAAAAAGCAACTCGAGGACGAGCGGGCTATAAACGAGCGGGCATGTACAACAAATACCAACGCGGCGTCAACACCCTTGACGGCGTTGACACAGCATTGCTCACGGCCGGCATTACGATTGGCCTTGGAGGCATGGGCCTCCTGTCAACCATTATCACAGCTCCATTCGTCATTGGCCTTTGAAATTATGGGTGGCATGGGTGACTTGTGCGTAAAGCGCTCGCCTCTCACCAATGTGGCCCGGGTTCGATTCCCGGCCCGGACCATATGTGAGTAGAGTTGTGCGTTGGTTCTCTCCTGTGTCACGAGGGTTTTTCTCCGGGTCCTCCGGTTCTCCTCCCTCTGGAAAAATCAAACACTTTCGATCTCAGGATGTGCTCCGTAGTCATATATGAGTCGATGTGGCCGGCTGCCATAGGCGCCTTTACGTGCCAGCAGGTCGACTACGTTGTAGCCGCGTCCTCCGCAATTCAGCACCTGAGGGCCTCCATGAAAAGCAGTGCTGTACACTGATTGGAGTTTACCCTCTTTAGATATGACATAAAAAATATTTAAAAAAATAAATAAAAAAAATAAAAATGGCCGCGTCTTGGGGTTATTGGAGTGACTGGCAAATTCATCAGTCGCCGCCTCGCGGTCAAAACCAGAAAGTACGACGAGATACGAGTTTTAGCAAACTAGACACCATCACCGACCATGTTCTGACCGTCCTGATCGATGGGCAGATCTCGGATGATGGATTAAGGATGATTTTTGACGAGGTACCCAAGTAACACAATATGAAAGACGAGATTCGAACCAATGCGCGGCAAAAGCATGCCGCAGTTGCACACCCAGAACTCAACGGAGAGACCCTTATCCAGCGTGAACAAAATTGTCTGCACAATAACATGCTCCTGCTCACCAGCACAGGTAGTCAGGATAACCCGCCCCTACACAGCCACGCCGTAATACAACTATGGTTTTGTCCCCTTCAGACCCCCATATTTTGTCCTATTCGAGCCACCATAATATAGCGGGTTTAGCCATGTGCTTGTTTACATGCAACTTCCTGGTTGTGGGAGCGCACGATAACTGTAGAGATCACTGACGAAAATGGTGCCAAATGCCATCTTTTTCAACAAAAAAATTACATCGTCTTTCTAAAATGTTCTGTGTCTCGTGCCGGCACCTATTATAAGCCTTTTTGGTCGTGCCTACTACAATTATGCGCATATCACAGTTGACTTATGAAATGACCCACATATGCCATATGGACAACACTTACGAGAGTCGATGACTGAGTACAGTTCGTAAACCTACTCGTATACTTAATTTATACACTCCAACAACTTCCACGAATGGCGCTGTTCCAGTAATATAACCAACAAATAGACGTCATTCAAAAAAGAAAAACAAATCGGAAGAACAATAACCGTCGAAGTCCAATTTCACCAATTTCTCAGTATAATGGTTTGTTTTCCCGTATAAATATCCCACAGTCGAAATTTACGTCAGTTTATGTCATACGTACGTCATTTTATATTTCTCGATCACGCGCTAGTCTTTCTAAAGGCGCAGACCACATGCAGTATAAGGCGGTCGTCGCCATATAATTTATGTAAATATGCAAGTCCTTCTACGTCCGAAAACAAAATCAAACACACGTAAAAGTCCTACAATCGGCAGGATCGGTGGTTACCGGAATTTCAATTGTGACCTTTGGGCGCGAGACTTAATTCTACGAGAATTAGGTTTAGGATTAGGGTTTAGGTTGAAAATGAAATAATAACTAGACATTCGCATATACCCCCATAGACTTTGTACACAAAAATTCCATGTGGAGACAACTTAACCCATATAACTGCCTATAGTCTCTACTGTGTTGTCTCCAGGGAACACTGGAATACACTATTGTAATATCCCTCCTTTTGGCTTAAAATATGTGGGGAATACGAATGGGCCCCGTGTTAAATTGAAGATTTTGTTTAATGAAATTGGCCGAGAAAACCTATTACGTAGTTCAGTAAGGCCGTGCTTCGTGACGCCGAATTAGTAGCCAAGCTTTTTGCATTATGTAAATTGGACATTAACTTTACCCTAAAGGTTTTTGCCCTGGCCAATTTGTATGGTGATTACGCCCAAGCTCTATACCAAACAAAAATAGCCGAAAGGTATTTTTAGGGACAAAAGGCCTATATTTACTTAATTGGTTTTTTAAAATAAATATTAAACAAAGTTATGGGAACGATCCTGAACATCATACATATTTATACATAAGTATGAAATAATGTATGTTGAATATATCCTGTTGGATTGAACATGTTGGATATGTTTGGAATTTGTTACAGGTTTTGCAAGGCTATTTTAAAACATTTTAAATTCAAATTCACTAACTCTCACATTCATTTTCGTTCGAGAAAATAAATCACACGCTTTTACCAAACCAATTCAGTAATTTATCCTCCAATTTAAACGTTTGGTGGCAACACTTTTTAAGCACCGAATTAAGAATATTTATCATTACAGTTTAAATTCGTCTAAGCTGTTGCCATTAGGCAGCATTCAGAGATCAAATACGTCTTATGTCAATCAATTTCAAACTTATGTTAAATTTGCTGTTTGCTTGAGTCTAGCACACGTCAGACTAATTTATTTAACATAAGTTAAATGTGACAAATACTCCCGAGACAATGTTTAAAATAGAGTGACCAAACGTTGACACTGAATGATAAATGACTAAATTGGTTTGGTAAAAGTGTGTGACCTTTTTTTTCTCGGACGAAATAAAAAGGGTGAGAGTTGGTGAATTTGAATGGTAATTTTCGAATTAGCCTGGAAAACCTATATTATATGTTTCTCATTTAATCTCGGCAAAATAAGCGAAACATCACCTTCATACATTCATAATATAAAAGGGAAGTTGCCTCTCCAGTTGTACTTTGTTTCAAATTAAGAATATCAGCATCCGATTTCGTTTTCAGGCATGGACATCCATGTAGCATTCAATTTAGCAAAGCTATATATAGCTACGCTTTTTAGTACATGACTAGGTTTTCCCGGTCAAATTTGGCAAATGAGAAGCTAATTTAACCACCCGCGCCATTCTATTTCTCGCGAAATCGAATGCTGCTGAAAATGGTCGATCAATTGCGTTTTGTTACTAGTCAAAAGTACTATTGTGTCATTCGATTTAACCAAATAACCATCCAATTTAACAATGGAACAAAACAACATTCTAATTTTCGAGGTGTGTGTTCGGCATTCAAATTCTTATTGGGCAGGCATTTTCGTCATTTGTGCAATCAAAATTTCACGGTGTTTAAAGGGTGAAACTTCGTTTCCATTGTTCAATAACTCATAGTGTATGTTGTTGCCGAAAGGCAGCATTCAGAGATCGAATTATGTCTTTTATCAATCAATTTCAAACATATTTTAAATAAATTAGTCTGATGTGTGCTTGATTTAAGCACACATCAGAATAATTTACTTAGCATATACACCTGGGAATTGATGGAATAATCCAGGATCTTCATTTTCGTGTGCGTAAAATCACGTGACCCTTCCTTGCGGTCCGAACAGGAAGTGCCTCATAATTTGAAAGTAGAAAATGATGTGAACTTACTTTTAAAGATGTTAGTGTCTGGCTAGGTTGTACTTTCAAAGCATGTTATAACATGGTGACGTCATAACATGTTATAGTGCCTTTTTGCGGCAGGTAGACAAATGTTTAAAATGAATAATCAGTTCATGTGTGGGCGATGTTTGCTGAAATCACTTTATAATTGATGTATAACACTTCATGCTAAAAACAAGTTGACGAGGAGAAAAAAATGATGACGTCACCAGACGGGATGTTACAATGAAAAGATCTTCAAACCTTAACAAAATGCTAAAAAATCAATCGCAGGACATATAATCCAGTTATATAAACAATAATTGTAATACTTTTTATTGTTTTACATTCATTTCACAAATGTTTCATCTTTTTAAAAGTTTCGTTCTAATGTTTGAAAGCCCCAATTCATTTTAAAATTTGTTTCACATGAAGAATTACATTTGTTATTTCATTGTGGGTATTGTTTAATTTTATGCCACACGGTCAAAAACATTCTTGATTAATGGTTAGCGTGTAAAAATAATTTAAATAAATAACATTAATCATATTGAATGTAATATTGTCGCTATTGTTACCCTCTGTCATGTTCCTATAATATCCTTTCACACCCGCTGTGTATTAACTACACCCATTGTGCTGGGTCTCCACAATGTACTGAGTTTAGGATCGTAATGATATGTTACACACATAAAGTAATGTTATTTAACACATTTCGTCTTTTTTTAAAGGTAGGATATACACCATTGGTAATTGCTTGAATTGTCGTGAATGGGTGGATTTGAATTATAAGAAATGGGTGGATTTGAATTATCAGGAATACGTGGATTAGGGGGGTTGTATTTTATAGTAAATATCGTTTAACTGACCTGTCCGAAGTTTTGCAATCATGGATTCAGAGAAAAAGCAAGAAAAACAGCGTTCGTTCGTTTTCAACTGGCGTCGGGCAGTTGTTCTTGTTGTTCTTGTTTTCTCGCGATCGCTTTCCGGCAATCGTGAATTAAACAAAACCAATTTGGAACAATTACATGATATCTGGCGTAATCATTTTGCTGGATGTCTAGAATCATTATTTACTTTCAAATTAGTAAGATATTTCCTAATAATTCGGTAGTAAAATGTTTTGATATCTGCAAATGGTGTATCCTACCTTTAACAATGCAAGGAATTTCATTCTTCAAACGAATAAATGATTAATACAAATTACCAGGTATAATGATGTCTATTCAACAGTCAAGGGAGATGAAACAGGTTCCCATATTGCAAGTGAATTGATGGGAATGGAAGGTCATTTTGTATTTACAAACTCACCTGAAAATTCCTGAATTGAAAACCTTTGAGATTGTTTTCCACCGAGGTGTGTCGGAGTTGGATTCCTGGTACACAACAAGGAAGTCGATAGAACTCTGGTCCCGTTTGGCTGTCAATCGATGAGCGAGCGGGATGCTGCCCTAAACTGTCCCCTGGTGTGCGCTCCCAAAGCACGGTCACACTATCCGTCGGATCTCCGCTCCTCTTTCTATTATATCGTCAGCGTGCAGAGTTTTCCCTGCGCTAATCCTTACAGGTGAGCAGAGCGCGACCTTCTTTATCTTGTTTCACAAACTGTTGCCAAGGGCTTGCCGTTGGCTGTATAGCAAGGTGAAGATAACACCAGAGGATGTATATAAAATACAACCGCAGTGGGCGATGCCTATGCGTGTGTGAAGTTTTAGTTAAAGCTCACACCGCAGCGCGCGCCTCGTATATACCTCAAGCCTTGTTTTGAAAAATTTGAAATGAACCACCATCAGTGTTTCCGTTTTGTTGTAGGCCGTGAGTGCCCGTATCGTATGAAGGCTCAAGTAGCCAATGATATTGATGGAAAGGAAAGTACTCTCGACACTTCGCCAAGGTCTCTTATAAGCATCAGAAACTAAAGGCAGATGTTGAATTTACGTGGGAAACGCAGACGGGTGCTTACGTGACCACCGAGGAAGTGTATAACTGTCCAACATGACGTAAATAGTCTGGGAGCTAGCTCCTGGAATCTGTCGTTTCGTTTCACCCCTTAAGGTGAAAGGGTTTGGCACTTGTATATGAAAGGGGGGGGGGAAACAAAATCACCGTTTTTATTCGAGACAAGATGGCCTATAGAAGTACTCATTAAGGTCAAAACCATCATTATGAGATGCGCGTGAAATTATTCAAACGACAATTTGTCTCGCCATGCGTTCGCTTGGGATTATTACGAAGCACACTAAGCCAATTTCCCGAACTCTCGTGTGGCGTATACGCGCGGGACTACCACTCATCTAATCATTTCTTCAATAACATCAAGTGGCAGGAAAGGGTTTTCTGGACCTTTATTTTAACGCAGTTAGGTTTTCATTGCATGTTCAACAAGAAAAATAAATTGACTTATACAAAATGCCAGAAATGTGTCTGGATATGGGATCTGGTACCCGCCGCAACAGGTGTTTTTTTTCAGAAAAATAATATGCAAGTTGTTAGACCATATACACGAAGTTAACCATAGTTAGATTATAACTCTGATTGATCTAGCTAGTCGACCAACCCACCGCGGTTGGTCGCGCTGGTTAGCAAAATGGTCATGACATATACAGCGGGGACCAACTAAATGTAAAACAATTATGGCGGTGAGCTTCCCATATACTGCATTGCAACTTTTCCGTTTCTGTCACAATTTGTTTCTGACAGAGCTTGGGGCGACCAGATCCAATGGTAAGTGAAATTGAACATCATTCCCCCAAGTAATGAAAACTCGACGGTAATTCGATTATGCTGTGTCCAAAAGGAAGACAAAAACTAACCATGATAGATTTGAAAGCAAAATGTTTTTAGACAGAAACCTCTCAGTTGCAATTATTTCTTGTATCAATTCAACCGTTTATGTTTTGGTAGTTATGGCATCTAAGTACGTAACTTGAATAAATTTCAATTAAGCGTTGAAATTGCAGTCCGCAATCACCTAGTCGCTTATCACTTGTCAATGGTTTTGGCGTCTGTTTTGTTGTCTTGCTATAAAGGACGGATATATGTACGAAGCTGTATTAGGGACATGGTGAAAAATATTAATTTTTCTCACGTACGACTTATATGTCGTACGTACGACATTACAAGTCGCACGTACGAGTTAGCTGAAGTGGGAGTCCCTAATACAGCTTCGTAGATATGTGCCCTTTCGTTTTTCATGCAGACTTGTTCTTCTTCTTTCGTATGACGAACAGCTTAACATGCAGACTTGTTCATAGTTTATCAGTGAACGTGGCTGAAATTAAAGTGGTATGTTTGGTAGAAATTTCAAGTTCTCGAACGTGGGTCAAAGAATCTGCTCAACCCAGTTTGTAAAGTGATGTCTGCTATCAAACTTGACTACCCGATTGAGTTGCAAACTTAGTATTATCTAGTAATAAGCAGCACCAGTTTTCTTCTTATTATGAACTGCAAGAGGAGTCTCCGTAGGAGTGGGACATTACTTTAGAGTTGTGTGTCTTTCATTATTTATTCAGTCAACTAACGTTATAATTTCAATCGAAAGATTGGGCTTCTATGTTAGGCATATGTAATGCATGCGAAGTAAAGCATCCTTGAAAATGAAAAAAAAAATCCTCCTGAAAAAGGCGTCATGGGACTTCATAAATTTGTAGAGGGAGCTAGAAACTCGAGGACTGTCGCCGAGAAGGTTTATATTCATGTGATCAATGCCCACGTAATCTGCACAAGACCCCCCCCCCAAAAAAAAAAAATGATGTGTCGGCCACAGTCAGCTCAGACACACGTCAGCGAACGCAAGTCGCATCCACCAGCCAATCAGCTTGTTTGAAGATAAGACTTGGGCTGTGTCCGAAATAATTCGCCATACGGCTTGAAATTGCACACAAGTCTATTATGGAAAGTGACTGCAGCCGCTACCATAAACTTGCGTGCTTTCAAGCCGTCGCCAAATAATTCGCACACAGCCTAACACTACGGACGTTAGTATAGGGATCTTGGATCCACATAACGACCGAGGATCGATATTGTGTTTTCCTTTCTTCCTTTACTTAACCCAATCCCCATTGCTTTGCGCTTGCACTGTCGATCGAGGACAGAATTCGGACAAGCAAACCGTCGATCGAGGATCCTTTGTTCCCTTTGTTCTCTTTTGTGTTTCGATCCTCGATCGTAATGCAAGACAAGAACATAGACACAGACCGGAGACGGATGTCATTTTGAGCTGTCTTTTAGAAGAGTAATAATCTCAATATAAAGCAGTCTACAATTAGACCTAGGACCTAATGACGTCACGCTTTGTTTACATGCGCTTTCACTGTGTGGTATTGTGTCCTACACTTCGTCTGACGTCCCGACTTCGCTCCCATAGAAAAGTTCATTAGTAAACAAAGTAATTGCGTCATTAGGTCTCAGGTCTATAGTGACGTGTGGATTCTTGGTATCAGTGCAGAAAGAGCAAAACAGGAGAAAACGTTGGCGGTTTGCAAGCCTTGGCTTCGGCACAACCGTGCCTCATGAATTGACAAACAAATTAGTCAGTACTAGAAACCAAAATAGGGCGTATGCGCTCCAGACACGGTTCTGACGAGAAGGGGGGGGGGGGGGGGGGGGGGGGGGGGGGGGGTCGTATAGCGCCCCTCTCTCCAGACACATGCTAGGAAAATACTGGCAGAGCAGTAGCGAGTGTTAGAAGGTGACGTCGCATGCAAAATAAGGGTTTAACCCCCAAAATATTGGCTCCAGAACCGCGCCTGGTGCGCTCTAACATGATTATTTGGACTTAGTTTCCCACGTTAGGACCCACAATTCTAAACCAAGGCTGAAGTACTACCCTGCGGAAGCCCATTCGAACAATAATTATGTAGTAATTATACCTGAGATATTACAGACATGCCAGATACCATTTTTAATCCAACAGTATATTGTGCTCTCTCCAAATTACGCATTCGTACTGTGTCCACCATTTTTGATCCACCTACTCAGACACACAATTACCCGTATCGTCAATTTCTATTCATACACTCTTCGTCTGAGGCTCTGCTATGTTCTATTTTAACCAGATGCAGTTTATTTGTAAGACGAAACGGGCTGATAATGTTTCCGCCCGTAGACTGCCTCGTTAAGGAAGTAATTTCTGTGAAAAACATCTCCTTGCCACGAAGAAAAATATCCAAACAACAAATTCGTCAGAGGGAGGACACTTAAACTAAATATTATCACTTGTTTAATGTGCGATAATGCGCGTAGGCGAAAGGGGCTAAATTTATTGCAGATTTATAAAAGCTAGGTGTATAGTGGCTTGCGAAAAGATTTATAGGTTGAAGGCGCAATTAGTATACGCGGAGGGCAAAGCCAGCAACAGGAAACATCCATAATTGAAAATCATGATACATTAACCCAGTCAGGAATGTTGTGTGTGTTAAAGGTGTTCTATGCCCTCAAATCCCACACAATTTCATGTTTTAGATTGGTCAAACATTGTGGTCCCGAGAAAAGACGAACCAAAAAACAACAACCGGTTGTTTACATAGTACGCGACGGAGTACGCATACGTTTTTCCTGTCGTTTCCATTTAATGTTCGAGCATGTCGTGTGTTTCCCATAAATTACACACGGCACCAATGCACAAACGTGGTTTCTTACACGTCCTCAAAATGCGAACACTTTCCGGCTGGAATCACGACTACACCCAAACAGCTCAAGTTTTGGGGATAACTTTCGTGATCCCCGAAACTTGTTCTACACAATAGTAACACACGTTCGCATTTTTGTATCACTGTGGAGACATGGCTTTGTTCTCGTGTACAAAATAGTTAGAAAGTCGAGCACGTTTTTCAAAATGCTCCCATTTTAACCACAATTATTTTCCTGGGTTGAAATTTCGACCCAATATACCCTATATTATACCCTAACCCAAACACTAACCCTAACCCACATCCTTACCCTAGTTTTTGAGTAATTTCAGTACAATCCAAAACTCTAATTCGTGGAATTCCTAATGGAGACCTATTCATCCATATAAATTACCCTTTGGAGACCTTTTCACTCCCATTGTCCCCATTGTGTTCACGTCTCCAGAGGGTACCGTATTTCGCACCACAAAAATGCAACTATGGTTGTGTATCTGTTTATATCCTACTTCTAAATGTTTTTTATTTTCTCGATTAACATAATTTCGCACAAAACGCGTTGTATAGCCTAATTCGGCGCTTCCAGGACATAGTGTCCCGTTAAACGGTACTTCTTTACCACATGATTATGTATCTTAGTTGTAACGTATGCTATCTCCGTTTTGCGATGTTTAGTCACGAGATGTTTAGCACAGTGTTATTTGTAAATCCAAAACATTTTCAACTTCAAGTCAATGCAGCATTTTCAACTGTGTAGACTACGGTGTCAAGAGCAGGGCCGACCTCTTCGCGTTAACCGAAACGGACATTTCAGACAAAGCCGCAGCCACTCCACTCGGATTTAGGTTAATAGACCATCCACGAAACGGTCGACCTGAAGGTGGCGCTGCATTCAAGGAAAACAGGCGTGCGTCCAAAAAGTTGCTTGAGCCGAAACGGCATTGTTTGAGTTTCAGAATGAATTATGGAGTGTCAAACAACCAGGCTGCGCCTGGTAATCATATAAAGACCACGTAAATCATTCAGTAACCATGAACACATTTTCCAGTGATTTCACTGATTACTTGGAATCGATCATATTGTTACAGTTATTTCATAACGTTAGAAATACAATAACATTGCATGTACATAAACTGGCACTAAGCCCTTGCACTTTCCGTCACCCAGGCCCGAGCATGGCATAGAATGTCCCCGTACGCTACAAGCCATAAACACTAAAACAAAAGTGCCCTGTTACATAACTTTTTCTTTATAATTCAATATAAATATTAACAGCATTTTACACAGCCTAAGTCCGTGCACTTGCAAAAGAACACTAAAATCCACCTCATTAAATATTCACAGGAAATGTTGCTCCAAATTGTGTACAGAAATCACACATGTAATTTTTGCACTAATTTTAACAGATGTGAAATTTGACAATTTAAAGGAAGTTTTTGACAGATCATATCGAGGATAAATTGAAAATGTATACTCAATTTGAAGTTCGACTTAAAGAAATTATAGATCATGAGATTATAAAATGTACACTAATCGAATCACTTCCCGTTTCTCCACATCGCTTATTTGGATCTCCAGCTGATGCATATGGGTGTCACTTTACCCGCTCTTTTATCGGCCTGGCATCACCAGACACCAGTGTTTATGTGATGCTTGACCCCGTCGGTGTGGCCGATGCCTCGGTCACCCTTTTACAATACGTCCTGAAAGTCTATCAGACATTTCCGGACATCGCCATGGTACTTGACCTCTACATTGGCTGTACTCCTGTCATATAAATCTTGCAAATACAGGGGCAACTTCTTCCCTGTGATTTCTGAAGAAACAGTCTCCTCGATTGTTGATATGTTTATTGTAATCACAACGATGATAGAGTCCTAGGGCAAAACAAAAGGTGAACAATAGTATTACTAATGAGATCGCGGAGAAATTCTCTCTTCAATTAAGTAGTGCACCCCCAACGAATGATAACAGCGACCTCTATTGGTAATAACAATAGCGACCTCTAGTGGTCATAACTGTTCAATTTCCACAACGTCCAACTCATCATGAATTGAACTAGATTCAACTTAGGAGATCACTCCCGCTGCTGTCCTCTCACAGGCAACTTTCTTCTCCTTTTCAGGGTTGAAGACCCGCAGTGAAACAACATCGGCTTCAGTCTCAACCAGAGATCTGGCGAACACAAAGCCTTTCTTGGCTAGGTTATCACCACTCTCCACTGGTTCAACCATGGCTGGTCTGAACAAGTTGGCACCCTTCCGGGCAATTTTACCCGGGACCAGGGCTTCATGACCTGGTGAGATTACCGTATTTTTTTAGAAACTACAACGAGGGCTCGCCTGCACCATTTTGTGTACTTGATTCGCTTACCATTGAGTCTCCACCCCCTTAATTGGAAGTCTAAACTTCCTCCTGTTGGCACGAGAAAATGCATGCCCAGGATACCACAGTACTTCATTTCAACAAAGACTGCCCTTTCCTGGTGCGTGGTCCGACCAACTTGCACCTCCACCCGAGCTATGCATAGCACAGCTAATTGACTACCGTCAACTTGCTTCACCTGAACGTCTTCCGGCTCGGGCGGGTCTCTTCTTTTTTAAGATTTGGTAAAACACCTTGCTATTGATCAAGGTGTCGGTGGATCCCGTATCGATTAGAAATCAACTATGGGTTTTCCTTACCATCCTATTCACAAACAACTCATATCGAAGTCCACGGCTTGGATCAGGCAAGTATACTACTCGTTGCCCATCCTCAACGCTTTCTCCTGGACCGCTTTCTCCTTCATCATACTTGGCATTGAGTTGTCTTTTAGACCCTCTCGGCCACGCAGCTTTCTTGGGAGTCCTACGGAGGGCTTACTGCCGTTTTCTTGCACTTGAGTTTTCCCACACTTCCGGTCAAAGTGCCCTTTCAAACCACACTTGAAACACCTCAAGGTTCAAGGTTTGGCTTTCCCAGGCTTGTGTGTCTGGGGAGATAACACGCCCTTGCCATGGCCCTTGGTGTGACCTGACAATGACCTCCCCCATCTTAGCCACAGATTTCAGCAATCTGTGCTGTTCGACCTTTTGAAAATTTTCGGTTTCCAGAGCAGCCAGGACTGCTTCGTCTAAAGTTTTTGGACGGGCCCTATTGATGCCACCGTTAACTCGTAAATTGTTTGCCCTAATTCCAGCTAGCTTTCCTTCGGCTTTTGGCGCCGGTGTCTTAGCTCCACGAGATAATACTCACTCTGTCGTGCTGACCCAAACCTACGCTCAAGCAATTTGACCAATGCACTATACGTATGCTTTTGTCCCGAGTCGCCCACCAACTGCATGTGGAGCACCCCCCACAAGCTTTAGTTTACCATTAGTTTACCCCACGGCATGACTCAAAATGGTACTCCTTCAAGAGCACTTTCCCATTGTACCGGTCAGAAGTTATGTTTGGCCTGCAATTTGCTTGCTCCAAACTTCCCTTCTGAACAAAGTCACCGGGACACGTGACTCTCGTTTCAGTGGCTATGGGCCTACTGACGAGCTGTCCACTTTTTTCAGCTGAACTGCTGCCCTTCGCCTCGACTGGTCGAGTTGCGAAACTTAGCAGATTACTAGGCACCTACCGGGGCTGCCTTCTCCCTATCACAAGTAAACGGGTTAGTCCTTAAATTACCCTGTTCCATGTCACCTTGCCCAGACAGGAAGAGCGTCAGGACTCTCGCGTTCCAAGGCGATTAGCATCGACCACAATCTAAATGTTATTCTTGAGCCTGGGTTCTTCAGATGTGTATTCTCCAACAAGCTCACCTCCCTCCCCACTTTGTAGACCCACTCAAACACCACCTTTGGTGTTGTATCCATTGACTTCAAATCTTCATGGAGCCAAGTTTCGGTAAAACCATGGATAGAAAATTGTAAATTCAGGACGTCGAGATAATCGAAGATACTGTCAAAAATGTTGTAGAAACTTCTTGCATTCAGATGAAATGTGGAAAAGGTGATGAATGAGTTTGTTTTTAAACTTTTCATGAAATTGATCTCGAAAAAGATAACCTGAAGATTGTCTTATGTTGCCAAACAAATTACTGTCGGGATCATTATCAGAGTTCCCTGGATACTGGTTACTAAAAATAAGAGGAATGAGCAATATGTTGCAATACTTGCTCGGAAAGAATCATAATTAAAAATAATCACATATTACGTAGGCGTTCGTAGGCTTTCTTCATGACACCCCGCATTTTTGGCAACATCGACGGCAGGGAGATCTTGCAGGAGAAACAAGGGCGAGTTGACAATGGCTCGTTTGGCGTTCTTCAGGATCTGTAGCCGCTCCGTCCGGTACATAAATTTTGATCCGGATATGAGGAGGTTTTTTCCGTCAGATCTGATGCAAATCTTGTTTGAGCGACCAGTCCGATGTGCATTCTCGATTGCAATGTTTGGCATGCCGAATTTGGTTGCAAAGATCGTCACTTGCCGTTTTAAAGAGGACTGCTGGATTATCATTAAGGGTCTTCGGGACTCCGCCAATTATCAGATTAAAACCCCTAGAGTAGCGTTCCTGTTGAAGACTATCCCCCTGAAGCTTATTTACTTTGGTCAGGGCCTTTTCCACTCACTTCGCCATCTTGGAAGCCCCTTCGGCCAATAATGTTTTTTTCTGCTTGGAGATCTTGTTGGTGAATGTGATGGATTTCTCCATCTCTTCTTGATTAGCTTCCATCTTTCCCATCCTGGTAAGTAAATCCCGTTGATTATCAATAACTTGATCAGCTTACCTTGAAGATCAGCTGCCATGTTCTTGATTTCCCGCCGCAGGCAAGAGATGTCATTGTCTGATGGGGGGCATTGTGATCTTGTGGTCGGCCCTTGGTCGGTACTCGGGACATCGGTTGAGACATTTGAGCCCTTATTTTTATCTCTCTTTTTTTGCGTCATGGTGGTGATCTTAGAGTCTGCTTGCTGGTATAGAGCAGTGGCGGTGAAGAGGTTGAATGAAGAGATGAAGTAGATATTGGCAAGAAATTCCGACTCTCGCGGAGCAAGGCAAAAACACGTCCGTTCAGTTTGAGTCCATGTGTTTGAGTCTTGTGTTTGAAACATAGTTTTTCCGACTGGGATACCCAGTTGTCTCTTTAGTTTCAACCTAACAGAGCACACGCCGGCTTCCACCTGGCGTGCCCGTGTTCCGTCCCTTAGGCCTTATAGGGGGAACACCCGACTGCAGCTCCATGGCAACCTCCAACTTCTTTGCAATGAGATATTTTTCCCACTGAAGAAATTAAGCTTCCATTTCGCAGTCGTTGCACCTCAGCCTCAACACCTGAGGTACAACCACAACAAACCACAGTACAACTACCGATACAAGTCCACACAAGTGCAACAATTAATTTAACAGAGACATCAGCTAATCAATCACAATCATATCCCACTTCTGACACCATTTGTGGCGGGGATTTCCCCGGGCCACCGTAATTATGTTGAGATCGAGTATGACACCTATGAGAATGTAGCTTATCTTCCCAAACTCAAGCTTTCACAAGACGAGGGACCACTCAGAACGACCTTAATGACCAGAGAGTAGGTCCGTTATATAGCAAATATACCGCCGATTATTATGATCGTGATTACACTCTGTCAATTGCACAATAAACTTGTAACGAAGACATCTTGACAACTGGATTGTCGGTACAATGAACTAATGTACGATAACTTATGCAGAACGCAAGCGCCAGAATATGCATTTTTTTATACACAAGCATAGTCGGCATTACACGCCTAGTCAGCATCACATGCCTAGTCAGCATCACACGCCTAGTCAGCATCACACGCCTAGTTAGCATCACATGCATAGTCAGCATTCCGTGCCTAATCAGCTTCAAGTGCTAAGTCAGCTTCACGCATTCAGCAAGCCTTGTACAACCCGTACAGCTTTGTACTCGCTACGCATTAACCATGTAAGCTTGCGTCAGCTATGTATAGCTATCGCAGCGTTGTACCCAAAACGCATCAACCATGCAATGTTACCCAATCGCGTGCTTTCACAGAGCGAGCCACTGAGCGGTAAGCTCCGCCCAGCCAGCGCGCGCAACTACCAGTCACGTACGCTCGTTGTTACAATTTATTCATAACGCTAGAATTACAATAACATTGTATGTACATAAACTGGCACTACGTTCTTGCACTTTCCATCACAATATTATCTTCTGAGCCACTTTTTATTACCGGACACTTCAATATCCATGTTGATGTATATATTGCTTTGAATACCTTGCGTTTGTTTTTTTAGATCTCTTTGAATCACAGGGTCTTCAGAAACATGTAAACTCACCTACTTATGAATTGGGACATACTCTAGACTTGATCATCACTCGTCAGTCGGAGACAGAGTTTGATAGCCCAAACTCTGTATGCAGATGAAGCCGACTAATCTTTCCGAAATTATGGCATTCGTCGCGTTGCTTCTGTGCATGGGCATCGACAAGAGACCTCGACACATCATGCACTGGTCCAAGTCCCATGTTCTGCGAAGACCCTTGTATTTATCAACGATGTCTCGCAATCGATTCACCGCAATCTTTCGATTTTCCCACCTCGCCAACAACAGGGCTGAAGCACCTAGCGACTCTCGCCATGACAAACTTTCCAAAGTCCCCCCCCCCCCTATTTGACATTGTACTACATGTACCACCCTTTGCTCGCGTTTACAGACCAAGACGAAGTATCTCACCAGATGAGATTATGGTCATGTTTAAAGGTCGTCTAGGCTTCAAACAGTACGTGCCGCGCAAGGCGGCGAAATGGGTTTGTTCACCTAATGAATAGTGTAACGTCGACCGGATCCTGGGTCCTCTTCACGTCCTCTTCACAAACTCTATTTCTCCATTTTCGGGGCTCTGAGTCAAAAGCTACCACTCAGGAAAACCACACCGTTCTCAAAAAAAAGTCCTACTGCGCCGGCGTCCTGTGGCAACGGGTTTCCCCGGCTGATCAGCAGGGGCTAGAAAGTTACAGTTCACCGTTTGTCCGTGCTGGCGCCCTCCGTTGACCGACTGGCACAGACGTTACACAGCCCCCTCCGAAGACTCTTGTTCGTCCCCAAACAAGGCTCCGACTGCATGGACTGTCTCCTCAAACTACACGGACTGGTGCTCCGACTGTTTTCTGACTGCACGGACTTGTGCTTATACTGCTCTCCAAATGCATGGACTGGCGCTCCAACTGCCCGGACTGGCGCTCCGACTGCTCGGACTGATGCTCTGACTGCTCTCCGACTGAGGCTCCGACTGCTCAGACTGGTGCTGTGACTGATCTACCGACTGCACAGACTGGCGCTCCGCTATCGGGCCGACTCCGATTATTGGGCTGGTCCGATTGGAGCTGGCCCCTGTACTTGGGCTGGCTTCCGTGGGACCTGACACCAGGTGCACTGGCACACAAATCGTGGGATCCCAAAACAGAGCCCCACCCCGGCCGCCTTATTAATACCTCCCACATTCTCCCCTTGAGGGATACGGACCCCTTGTGTCCCAACACCACCATTATTGTATAAACCTCACAGGCTATATCTGCTAGATATAAGACAAATTTTCTGAGATTCCAGGAACACAATGACAACATACAGGGGAGGGGGGGAGGGGGGGGGGGGGGGGGGGGTAGCTCTGTCTCGTACATGTAAATTGCTTCATCTAGAAATCTCCCTTTTTCCAGGGCAAAACCCCAATAGGCAAAACTTACGGTTCCGGCTTCCCATCTTGTTCCATTACATGCGTATCTAATAACTTTTAAATTTGTTATTGATTTAGTTCCATGTTTTTACCAAATTAGACAGATACAATGTTTTTACCAAATTAGACAGATACAATAGTATTAAATAAACTAATTAACCAGAATATAAATGGACTTTATTATTCAGACGTGAATAATAAAATAAATTGAATTCAAGTAGAATGGAGATACATGTACACGAGAAACGACCCTGTCCCTATCAGACCCTTTTATCCCATGAGGTCGACTGTTCTGGCGCTTTTCGCATGAATAAATGCTCTGGGCTCCCACTCTACTGTGTACCTCTTCCGAAATGCCGTCGAGGCATGGTGCCTTCCAGTTTCCCATGCTTTTCACGGCTGCTTGAACTTCGTTTTGTGTGGGAAGTTTTGCCAGTCCAGGACGTTGTGGATGATCAGCCACCAGGTCCAAGAAGTCTTGTTTCACAGTTGATGATCTGCTGAGAAAGGTGCTAAAATGGTCACTCCACCTACTGAAAGAGGAAAGAGTTGCCCCGCAGTATCCCACTGAGGAGATTGTTGACCTCTGTCGTTGTCTCACTTTGTGGAATCGTCCGTCAGACGTCGTGATGGTGAGACCAGGATGGACGTTTTGTTTACGCTCTCGGACCATCTCAGTCGCCCTGCTGCTATCAACCAGTGTAAACATGGTTGGGGGTTTGAGATCAGGGTTTTCCATCCCCAAGGCGGGCTGCCTCCCGTTGCTAACGAGCCCCACCTGCCCAGATCGTGGTCTGGTTTGCAGTCTGGTTTTATGCACGGGATAAAAAAGGGACCTGTTCTTCAACTTACGTAGTCTTTGCCAAAAAACACTGTATTTTACAGTGAGCCCGCTAAGGACACGATTTATAGTCCAGCTCTCTTGAACAGTGGTCTTTGCAAATTGTATCCAGCGCTTTATCTTTTTCCTGATTTCTCCGCAGGCTTTCCTAGGGAGCCAATCAGCAATCGCAGAACTGCGATTATCAACACATACTACACTGTAAAACCAGGTGATTAACTTCTAAACACATAGTTAAACGCAAATTTGTAACACTTTTTAAACACTTGAACACGTTTATGAATAAACACTTGACGACATGTTTATAACTGAACACAGCGTTTATTCTTTAAACACATGTGTTTAACAATGGCGTTTATAATCTAAACACTTCTTGTTATATGAACGTGTTTATGTGTTTAAGGGTTACACATGTTGACGTGTATAATGCCTGTAACACTTTTTAAACACATAAACACGTTTATATTAACAGATTAGTGTTTAACAATGAACACTACTTTTAGATTGTCTAAACACGTGTTTATTGCAAGAAACATAAATGCATAACGATTAAATTATAAACACTCTATGCGTTTATGCGTTTAACAATACTGTAATTGTAAACGCGTCATGTGTTCACTGGTTTTACAGTGATACGCGAAATTCCTTTGTGAAGCAGCGCTAATTAGATATACAATGCAGGCAGCGCGACCGCTGAAAGGGTGGTTGACTGCGAGAAGACGCTATGCCTATTTGAATGGTAGAATTTGCATGAAAAAGTCACGCCCCATTTATGCAGTTTGCAAATACCACTGTGCGATCGAGAGTGTTAGTCAGGTTCCCAAACCCCATTGTCATTTGGACCTAAATATCGGGGTCCGGTAGCGAGTGGTGAATCTTGCATACATCAGGAGAAATCACTCCGGATGTTGCAAATGATATGCAGGACTATAGAAAGATAAACCCATAATGCAATTCGGTTATCGCATTGTAGAATATCGAGGCTGACGGTACTTGCGTTTAATGTAACTAGTAGGGCTAATTACGATTTATACGAAGAATTACTTAGATGTTCACTCAATTCGTTTTTTTTAAAGGGGTATTCCCCTTGCCGCTACATATTTGCAAGTTTTCTACACATTTCTAATTCTGTTACTGTACAAATCATGCGTTCCAACAGCTGTCAACAGCTTCGTCTTCGTCTCAGGCTTCATTCATGCAGCTAACAAGCGACTGGAGCCGGTAATGGAGCTGAAGCCAGGGTTTGAAAAACGGCCTTGGTCTGCAAGCGTACGAAATCAAGCTGATTCTAGAGCGCCCCCATGAGACGAGTTGTCTATTTCCGCGCTAGTCTAAAGCGCTAGATGTCTAAATTGTAGGTAGCCGCCGGCGACAAAAATATATCAACAAAGCTTTCTTTGTGGCCACAAACAGAATAGTCGATTTCATTTGACTTCATTTAATCCCTACACAAGATTTGTAGTGCTCCTCTATTAAGAACAAATGTGACCGGCACCAACGAAACCCGGACAAAGTTGACAATTTTTGTTTTTTATATTTTTTTCACCTTCACATTTTCCAGGTTCTTAGCTTTAAAATGCTGTATCTTTTACTGGGATTGATAACATTGAAATAGCCGTTAAGGAAGGCATTGGGAGTGATCTTACCGCAGCCTCCAGTGTTTAATGTGATAAGTGTCAGTGCCATTACAAAAGAAAAAAGGAACGAATGTTTACAAGCATGATAAAAGAAATTAGAAATCGAGTTTCTTGATCAGTTTTTCTTTATCCTCTGCTGCATCACATTATGGAGGATGGAAGTGTTACGCAATGGTTTTATTTGCTTAGGGATCGAAGGAAACGCACGTCTGCTAAATAAAAACTTAAGTAAATAAACAAACAAATAAACAAACTTATTTTTCAGATGAGAGGAGGAACATGCTTTTTCAAATTTAATATTTGTTTATGGAAAAACATTATAAATCCCGCTCAATATCTCTTTGATTCACCCTATAAGATTCTTACGTTCAGTTAAGGGCCCGTAACAATTACGATTACGAATTAAGTTTGGTTGGAATTTAGAGTGATCCTTTGGAAAGCAGTTTGTTAACTGAAACGGACTACCCTCTTTAAATATTACATTAAACAAATAACAATAAAAAGGTGTATTATACTTCATTGGGGTACGGATCTTAAACTGGATCCGTGAGTACGAGTGGGGTATGGTTAGCGTTGTTTGGTGGGTAGAGGGCGTTTTCACGGGTAGTGTTCAGCGTCTCCGCTTCCCTTTCGAGATGGATGACGTACACTCTGTCGCAGATTCGTTTCGATATTGTATGTGAAGTATCCTTGTTTGTTTTTATTACGAAATGTGTGTTTGCTAGAGAACGGATAGTTTATTCCTCTTTCGTCCTGTGTAGGTTCTCAATTTCTAATAATAAAAGTCTCTACAAACTATGCTCGTGTAGATTTTGTTCGTGCACTTTTAACATTAATTTTATTAGACTTCTAAAAACACCCGCAAATTTAGTGTTTCTATTTCACACATCTTTTTTGTCCTCATTATTTTCATGCCTCTTCGAGATTTCTCGTTTTCAGTTTTCTCGCTATACGAATTAAATTTAAAATTCTATTTTTAAAAGGGATTTTCATTTGAAGTAGTTTTTATTCTCTTTCCGTAAAAATATAATTGCCAATCAATAAATTTGTCAATAATTGTATGATCATTTCAATTCAAACACGATTGGACATATGGCGTTCGTACACTTGTAATCCCAAACTGCATTTTTCTTTTAACCAGTTCGCGTCAGAGGACGTGTATACACGCATGTTTTTTAAAATTTTAAACGGATGACGGATAAACACGTCACGAGCAAGGCCGGAAATATCTGCCAGTGACCGGCTCGCAGCGAGCGAGGCCGGAAATATCAGGCTGTGCTACCCACAGATGCCGGCCTAAAACCATCTCGGATCGAGGTTCGCGGAAAACAATCCCGTTCGTGGAAAACTATGATCCGGGCGCGAACTGGTTTTAAAGTAATTTCGATTGTCTGACCCTTTCTGTATAATTGACAGCAAAGTTAAACCATTGCTGGCTTTCTCTAAGACTATGAAGCAGAGAATCGCGTTCCAGCCGTTTAGCAGTTCAGTCAGCGACCCCGTAGCCCCGGGCCCAGTGGTGCATGGGAATGCACGGTGTTGACAGGGAGGTGTCGGAGAGCGTTCGTTGAACTACATCCACTGTACCGGTATTGACCAAAACACCTGATGTACAGCTAAAGCTGAAATATTTAACGATTGCTATATTTAACAGGTGTAAGTTCAAATCAGACCACAATAAACCACAATAAACACTTGGTATTATTTTTGAATCTTGAATCTGCCACCACTTCCTTAGTCGTGTACAAGTCTATGGAGAGTCCGGAATAGTTTTCAAAATATTTTCTCACCAAATTTAATATGTTTCTCAGTCCCAGATTAATGTCTTTTCCACATGTGTAATAACTGACGTTCATTGAGATAATTATGAAAACAAAGAGTCGCCATGTATGCACGATGCCACATTCTTTTCTAAAAACAGTGTTAAATTAACATCATCGAATTTACAGAGAACGCTGCAAAAACTAAAAGCAATAGGCCTAAACGTATGACCAGAAATCTGTCACTTCGCTTTTCAAAAGTGTTTGAAAACTCTGTTCAGATTGGCTTCAAAATTTAATCTTCCGGGGAAGGGAGGGTTGAGGGGAGGATACATGTTAACCCCATAGTTTTTGACCCATCAATAACCAAAGAATAAACACCGACTCGAAATAAACCACAGTCGCTGTATAGCCCGATGCAACGATTTTTATCAAATACCCGTAATTTACCCGTAATTTTAATCAACAGAAAAATGTAATCGGCCGATTTTAGCTGAACGACAATCGTGGTTTCCTTTCGGCCTAGAAGGCCCGCTTTAAACGTCGAACTTCAGTTGTTTCTAATTCAAAATAAACGATCCAACATTTAAATTTATAGATACGGCGTTTGAAGTGAGCCTTAATATAAATCTATTCACTCTGAGTACGTCATTGCCGACGACGGTACATCACGCAATAACTGATAGAAACCACACACCTACGTGTACCGTCCTCTCAACTTAAACAAAAAGGAGAAAGAATACTTGGCAAGACATCGTTAATTAAATCCCAATCAGTATTCATTGCCCGACATTACGACGGCCGATTGGGGGAAGCTATAGTCGGTCAGTCTACGGGGCCGCATTAATAATAACGTGTAGATCGGGGCGGTTGCGTGGATCATATTTCCCATCACGTGTGGACGACACATCAGGTGTCCCGTGTACCTTGGTCGCTCCGAGTCTGGAGAGCGGAAACAAGCCACTTGTGGGCTATTATAGGCCGCTCGAGGCCTCCTCTAACCCCCCGGTCGTGATGCGTGTTATGAGAGACAGGAAGCGACAGAGGGTATCGTCTGCGCCACGACCTGGGCAAAAATGAACAGCGAGCAGTCAATAAACGAGCCATTGACAGTTCGTGACTGATAAAACCCTGACGAATAATCACCTATGCGGTACACGGAAAAACAGTCAGTTTCGAGTTTCTTAATTAATATAACCACCAGTTTCAGTCTTTGCCATTGCAGAGTACAGAGTACAGAGTATTAAAGGAACTAATTATGCAACATTTGCAAACATAAAGAAATAAAACCAAAATGACCAAATTATCACGAAATGCTTTTACTTGAATGATAGTCATCCTGTATAAAAGCATGGCTCCTAGTGTGCTTTCATTTTGGGGTATTAAAATTGTATTTTTGTATCAAATCCAATTGCTAATTGGCCGATCATACAGTGTTGAAAAAACACACATCTGGTTTTCGCTTTTTTAAATACTGCTCTTAATGTTTTTATATTTCGTTATTCCACATTTTTTTTGCAATTGATTACACACCTAGTCTGTGAAGGGTACAATCCAGCTAGACTAATTATATGACCGTACAATTTCCCAACGTCTATATTTTGCTCTGTTTCATCTTAAGTGGGGTCTGGGAACCAGACTGCAAGAACACGCTTGGTTTTCTTGATTTTTTCCCAGCATCGACGAACCCAAAACGTGAAACAAGTCAGTGTATCAATTGTTTGCTATAACCGTCCCTCCCAAAATGCATCCATTTCCTAAAATAGCAGCAACAACAAATGATGTACACTCCCTTTAAGCAAGACGGCACATGCTTCTGGATATTTCCTTCTTCAAGACTTTACGTCTGACCGGTTAATTAAGATGATAAGTGACACCTTTAGGCTGTCACTTCGTGGCGTCATTGAGGGAAAAGTGTAACGACCCGCCGTTGGTGGCCAGTTTCACGAGTGATACAGGACTAGCTGCAAGTAAGCCCTGGGTATATTTGCACGGAAACAAAATAGTTCATCAGTCGAAATGTCGTGTGATGTATATATTACTTGTATTGTTGTGACTGGTGCATCAACTTGCAGTCACACGGTGAAAAAAGCTATACAGGGTGTCTTAACAAAAAATACAACGCACCTAAAGGTGATTGTAACTTCCTAAATAAGTGTCGGAATAGAACAATTCAAACGACAAAATAAAGTCAAATTAGTTGGCTATAATTTAAAGACAACCGTGCTTGATTCGGTTTAGTAACTACGGAGAAATGAGCGATTACGTAACAGTAGTCAAAGAACACTTCCATCCAAGTTTGTGTATTACACAGATTTTCCTTTGTGCAGGTGGTTACTCTTTCTCTTTTCAATTAGCCAGCACTGTTTAATACTTTGATAAATGCATTTTTTCATATCATTATGCTGCTCTCACACTGTGGCGAATATGCCAGCGAATGTGCTTACGAATGGAAATATTTGACAATCGCTCAAACTTCGCAACATTCGCCGTGTCTTCGTAAGCGTTGGTAACAAATTCGGAACGTTCACGAAGATCGGTCAATTTAGGAAGCGCTTCCTAAATTTCAGCGAATGTTGTGAAGATGGTCATTCGCCGTCGATTTTCGTAAGCATTGGTAAGCCATTAGTGACGTTGGTAAAGCGTGCGTAAGCGTTGACAACGTTCGTTAGCTATTCGTAAGGCATTGGCAAGCATTGGCAAGCGTTGGTAAGCATTCGTAATATATTCGTAAGATATTAAGGAGAGGTCGAGGAACGACCGAGGACGACCGACGGGTGACCGAGATGAAAATATTCACTATCCAATCGAAATTCAAATATTCATATTCGCAAGAATATTCGCCACAGTGTGAGAGCAGCATTAGAGTACTGAGTAATAATCGATCGTGACATTCATAACAACCACAAAACAAAACATCACAACTCATTGTAAGGAGAGAGATTATGAATTATAAAGTCTCTTCAGAAAGTGAATAAGGTGGTTGAATTTTGTTTTCAATTGTGATAACAGATTTAATTATTGCGCAAATTGGCGATAGCAAACTTCAACCTTTATCAAGTTTTGAATGTGACAAATTATCTCGATAACTTTTATGTGCAATATTATATCGAACTTGGTTAACACCTGGGATACTATTTTGATTAAAATAAAAAAGAGAACAAGATAAAAAGTTATAACTGTTATCTTTGAGAGAAGTATTGATTAATTTCGTGTTTGTGCTGTCTAAATCACTCAATATAAGCAAACTTGACTACTTTTACGTAATAGCTAATTTCATCGGGATTTCTAAACGGAATCAAACGCAGTTTTCTTTACAAGTTTTCTTTACATTATAGCCAACTAATTTGACTTTATTTTGTCGTTTGAATTGTTCGATTCCAACACTTAGTTAGAAAGTAACGATCACCTAAAGGGCGAAATAATCCGCCCGGGCGATATAGTAATCCGCCCGGGCGAAATAGTAATCTGCCCGGCGATATATATACGTATACATTAAGATAACAATAACCAAAGAAACACACAAACACAAAAGCCATTTAGGTCTTGGTCAGGTAACAAATGTAACCCCCCAACAAAAAAAAAAAAACAAAAAAAATACCAGGTTCAATATGAAAGCTACAGAAATAAATGAATAAAGAAAAACAAAAGGTTTGACTGACTTATATAAGTGAAGATACGAAACAAATGTCTAGCCCAATTTTTTCCCCTGTTTATTCGCATTTTGTTGTCGTACTTATTTGAATTCTCATTTAGCGAAATTGATTGCCTCTTTACAAAATTGAATAAAATAAATCAGCAAAAATCAGCTTTGCTGAATTGAATGATGATTGTGCGTCACGAAATAAACGACGAGATGCTAAATTGAACACATTGCTAAAGGAATTTGAATGCCCGCAAAACTAAATTGAATGCCCGAATTCTGAATTTAAAACACGTTAAAAACCCGGAGAGGCAAAATCGCTTCAACTCAAACTCACGAACATTAAATTGGCTTCTCATTTGCCAAAATTGACCGGGAAAACCTACACATCCCAACTTGTTACAATGTTTATTTTAGTGCCTTTTATAAATGTCTTGTTTGTTCAGTCATCCATGACAATGACAAATGAACCTTACACTGTTGGACAGAGGACATACTAGCCTTTCCATAGGCATTTTCTGAAATATTCTGTAGTTTTGCGATATTATAATTAAAGAAATTCACAAATATAGCAAACTTTAGGTGATTAGTTTTGCAAAATTAATAAAATAATAGGAGCGCCTATTCGTAGAAAAAAACCCAATACATTTGCAAATTCGCGCCTGTGGCCGTGATAGTCAGAATCTATACATTTCCCCACTGGGCCCCAAATTCGCATCTTCGTGAACACGCTCAAGTCGTATACGTGCACCAAAGCGCCCCTTCATAACAGGGATGTAGTCGAGTCCATCACAAGTCCCTGCAAGTCCCTGTAAGTCCCTGCAAGTCCATCACAAGTCCTTCAGTTCCAATTCCAATCACAAGCTATTCAAATCAGCTTTGACAAAAGCATTCCTTTGTCATTGTTCATCCAGTTACTTGTGACTGCCTTTATGAAAGGACTTGTGACTGGCTTCATGAAGGGACTTGTGAATGGACTTGCAGGGACTCGACTACAACCCTGCTTCATAAACACGTTAAAGTTAATGCTGTTTTAAATTTGCCTCTTTGGGAAAACGCAAAACGGCACCTGAGGATTAATTCGTATATTCTTAATTAGGTTAATTGAGATTCAAACAAAATATTTTAATAGTTGTAGATAATGCAATATTTAGTCGTTTTCATAAAAAATAAAAAAATGTGGCTAAATATACGACTTTTTATAACATTCGCCCCTTCGTAAAAACGGTGACGATCTGTACACGCGCCCTCAGTGTTTTATTAAATTACCAAATGCACTCGCGCGTTAATTTAGATTGCTAAAAGAAACGGCATCCGCCTAATGGCGACATTTGGCTCCATTCAAGTAATTGCAACATCAAACAATCCAATTACGTTTTGTAAACTACGTACCCGTATCCCCCAAACCTATCTTGTCCACGTGTTTGTGAAACATTATACTACTAGGCCTACATTACTTCCGAGTAGTTTCTCCCTGACATTTTCTTATATGCGAATGAGAAATTAATATAGAAGGAATAATCGTATCGTCAATTGACAAGATATGGATAGTCCCTCTTTTTTCTTAAAACATAATGTGTTGAAACCAACAGCCTATGTATATAAAGAGACGCTTTTGACCAAATTTGATAAGTTTGTGACCATTTTTTGCTTCAAATGACTTCAAATAATCCAAATTAAACGACGGACTTCAACACGCTGCACGGTAACTAGTTGTCCGGTTAAAATGATATATTGTGTTCCTTATTTTGACGGATGGGGCGGTCCATACGTACCAAACATATGTACCTTTTTCAGCACCTGCCAAGATTAATAAATACAGGAGGCCCAGTTAGACATGGACGTACATCCCCCCAATTGAATCGAGTATTTGGTTCTTTGTTTTGACAGTCAGTTCGGCATCTTGTGTTCTCCAATGCTGTTCACGCGCTGACTGTGAACAGTACATGGAGACAATTTGTATCGCTTCCAGACACAGAGATCAAGAAACGTATTTCACATAAAGAAAAGCCTATCTTCGTCGCTGATCAGTTTTCAGCCGTTTCGGCCACAATTCTTCACACTTGTAAGTATCGGTTAATTTTATTATTATAGGCTTTACCTGTCAATTTCGGCAAACGAGCAGTCGATTAAACCAATGCGCCATTTTATTTCGCGCAAAATCGAATGCTGCTGAAAATGGTCATTCGATTTCGTTTTATGACTAGGCAAATGTACTGTCATTCGATTTAACAAAATAATCATCCAATTTAACAATTTAACAAAACAGCATTCTAATTGGCAGGAGCGTTTTCAAGGCGTGTATTTGGTCATTCAAATTCATTATTGGGCAGGCATTTCCGTCATTGAGGTGCAAGCATTCACAATTTGTTCACATTTCATTGGCGTACTTATTTGAATTCTCATTTAGCAAAATTGATTGGCTCTTTACGAAATTGAACCAACAAAATCAACACAAATCTCGAGTCGAACCAGCTTTGCTAAATTACAGTTTTTCTCAGTTGCTTTGATGCACTTCCCGAGACAGTAACCTCTTTCTCAAAACTCAAAATGCAATCCCCAAAACACTGAAAGTATTTCTCACAACACTGTACCACCCGTGCAAAAGCAAATAAAACAATCAAAATGCTAACAACAGGCGTCAAAATACACTAAGTCAGTCGATTGCTACATCAATGTAACCAAATGCACAGCTCCTTCTGATTGCTGCATGAACACCGACACCCAAATGGCAAAGTAGTTGCATCAAAACTGGACAGACTGATAGTGTTGCTGATAATGTAAACAACAAATGGACACACTATATAAGAAAAGACACATTTGTGATGGTGTGTATCTTGAATGCATTACGTTTATAACATATTGTGTAATACATGTACATGTAGTATTGTTGTTTTATTTCTTATTTCTTTATTTATGTATAGTTTTTGGGACAATCGCCCCATTGCTGACAAATGTAGTCAAGCTCCACAGGACTCTCATTGGGCATCCATTCTCTCCTCCCTGTTTGGCCAAAGCACTTCATCCACATCGCATCTGATGTGTTGCCTCTGAAGGCACCGAGGGAAAAACCTGTGGGACAACAGATGAAAATGTTATTGCGATAAACAATAAAGTAATGCTCATGTACACACATTACCCACATCAAATACTAAAGAAATAAATACAATGAACCTTCTGGCATGACGTATCCAACCTTGGCAGTCCTCGAGTGAGATATCCCCACAACCAGCATTCATGGCGTCCAGTAGAGATAATTGGTTTTGGGGTCGGTGATCATGCTCGTATCTCATTTGGAACATTCATATTCCTTCCCCTGCCTCTTCCCCTGCCTCTTCCCCTGCCTCTTCCCCTGCATCTTTCCCTCTCCCCTTCCCTGCCTCCCCGTCCCCTGTGCACTCTTCCTCCTGCCCTACTACCACGCACACGGACACCGTCTCTTGCACGACGCTCGTTGATACCTGCCTCTCGCTCCATTTTACGTAGAACTATTGCGCTCAGTGGAACCCTTATATACGTTATGAGTACTAAACATTCATCATCTCTACCTTGTATGATGGAATGGACAGCATTATGCTCTGGTAGTAGGCCTATTCAATTGAGCCAGTGAAGAGCAGTAACTCCCATCGTGCTGGCGTTATCTTTTGTACAAACACACTGCTCACTGTACGTAGTATTTTGCATGCAATGATTTACCCAATGCACAACTGCGGTATTTCGAATAGAAAAGGTACACAGTCAGTTGAGAAGAAAACAACCTGTTTTGCCTAGAATGTCAAAATAGAATGAAAATTGCATCTGTGCTATGGCAAGTGCGTTTAGAGTTTTGCATTTTGTGTGCACACAATGGGAAATAGAAATAGTGGATTGGCCAATTGCATTCACGATGTAGGGTTTTGAGACGCTATTAAAAACACGTCAAGGAGTTAAAAACACAATTATCGACAACTTAAGTAGTTTGCGATATTACACCATGTGGTATTAATTCTCTTTAGTAAGTTGTGTGATTCTAAGAAAAACCGGAGGGAACTTAACGTTTTGAAAAGTATAATCTGCCCGTCATCATGAGACACTGTTTTTCTCGTTGCATGTATGGTTAACGCACAATGTATATTTTTTGGTAGAGTATATTAGTTTAAGGTAGGATACACACATTGCAGATACCGAATTATTAAGAGATATCTTACTTATTTGAAAGTAAAAAATGATTGTAGGCATCCAGCAAAATGATTGCGCTAAATATCCTATAATTGTTCCGAAAAATTAAATTGTATGAAGACAAAAATCACGATGGCCAGACGGCGATCGCGAAATAAACAAGAACAACATACGAACCGCTGCCCGTCGCCGGTTGAAAACGAACGCCGTTTTTCTTGCTTTCCTTGGCATTCATGATTGTAAAACTTCGAACAGGTCAGTTAGACTATAATACTATAGATATCAACCTATAGATATCTACCTATTTATGACAATTCAAGCAATTACCAATGGTGTAACCTATACCTTTAACTCCAAACAAATCTCTACTTTCGTCATATGGTAAGTACTTTCCCACGGAATAAAAAACAACAATCCGCATCAAAGGTCAGATTACAATTTGTATTCCTATTTTTGCCAACTATAATACAATTGTAATGTCCATACAAAACACGAAGGTGGCAAATTCGAATATGCATCTGTCACATTGTTTCATTTTGTTAATTATATGTTTTTATTCAAATTCACTAACCCTTACATTCAATTTTGTCCGAGAAAAACAATCTCACGCACTTTCACCAAACCAATTTAGTAATTTACTATTCATTTCAACGTTTGGTCACCCTTTTAAATACCGTTTCAAAAATATTCGTAATTACAGATCAAATCCGTCTAAGCTGTTGCAGATAGGCAGTATTCAGAGATCGAATTCGTCGGATATAGTATTAATCAATTTCAAACTTATGCTAAGTCATTATTCTGAAATGTGTCTTATTTAAGCAGACGTCTGACTAATTTAATTAACATATTAAGTTTTAATTTGATTGATATAAGACGATTTCAATCTGTGAATGCCACTTTTTGGCAACATCAGCTAAGACGACTTTGATCTGTAATGACGATTATTCTCAAGCCAATGTGTAAAAAGAGTGACCAAACTCTAAGCTTGGTTTAGGTAAAAGCGTGTGGATATTTCTTCTTGAAGAAATTTAATGTAAGAAATGTTGAATTTCAATGAAAAATGTTATGAAATAGCCGGGAAAACCTATACCATCCAAACGGATGCCTGTTATAAACCATGAACAGAAATATCGATTTCCCCTTCGATTTTTCGTCAACAGTTAGTAATGAAGTAATCGGGCTCTAAAAAGGTGGTATTTAAGACACAATAGTGTTGAATGTGCGAGATTAGCCATGCCATTAGACTCGTTTGGTCGTGGACGTCTAAAATTAGGTCCGTCGGCCTCAGGAACCTTGCGTCTATCGACGATAGCAAGCCGAACGCAGGAGCCGAAGGCTGTAAACTTTGTTGGCTTAAAAGCAATTTCAGGCCACAGAAATAGACTGATCTATATAAGCAGCCCAACATATTGTATTTACTAACTGACTTTAACTTGACTTTTGTTTTCATTCCAGCAAATAAATAAATACATAATTAATCACTTTACACAAACACAACAAAAATAAATGAAATAATGTTGGTGAATATAGGCGTATTAAATGCACTGAAATAACACTCTACGCTAAAAGTATATTTATTATTATTTCTTTTTGGTTATGAAACCAAGCATTGTAGCTTGTAAGCCTGAAAAAAACATGTGGAGATAAGACAATGAGAAACAGGTATACAGTTTTAGAGGTGGAAAAAACCCCAGAAGAATATCCTGGGGAAAACCCACAGAATCAGAAACCCACCAGCAGAAACTGAAAACCCACTCTACATATTGGTCCAGGCGGGATTTGAACTCAGCGAAGTATGGCGAGGAAAGAGCCGCTACGCCGACCTGACTCCATCTTTTTTATATATAAAAGCGCAATATTTGTGTATTTACAAGTCAAAATATATTTGTGGAAAAAAAGGCATAAAAGTAAACAAAATTGACTTCAATATCGCGTGAGGTATATTGATGTTACTGATATTCAGTTGTATATTATATTGCAACATTGATGATAATACGTAATAAGCAAATCGCTACCAACTAACGACCACACACGCACCTGGTGGATGCGGTTCACTGTCCACGCAAATCTTTAATCATCAACTCGTTTGCCATCGCAACATATCCCTTCGTTGTTTCTGTTCAACCGGGGGCAGGGTGATTAAGTGGGAGTTAATTAGGTCGTCTGTTAGTATCAAACGCGCGCGGAAAGATGTTAAAACATGTTCTCGTCTCCGAAGACAATTGGCGTAGAGAGTCCATATACAAAAACGAATTGATTCTCAAAAGTGCACTGGACACATTTAGCATCCCAAATATCGACAGTTGACAGAATTTGTTGGCCAAATAGAAAAAGAGTAGGGCCTGGCAATATGGCGAGCACTTTTAGCGTTTGGAACTAAAAGTGCAAGAGAAGTTGACCTCAAAATGGACTGTTCCAATATTTGTCACCATTTTTCTAATTCCTGTAGAAAATTGCTACCCACATGCCTGCTGATGACTGTACAATAGCAGTTTGTTTTCAAAGCGTACAATATCTAACTGCATGTTACAAGCACACCGATTAACACAACACATTGCTGTAATTTATGACGTTATAGATAAGTCAGAATTAATATAAAAATACAAAAACGAATTACAAACAAATCGTGTGACGTAACATACGACACTCTCATTTGCATACACGTATTGGCTTTGAGAATGTGCTCGGCTGGATCGGTTTGTCATCCCCGTATATGTATAGTATCTTCTATTAGCGTGTCCGAACCAAGTGGCTCGACTCGATTTGACTTCAGTATACTAATGATTAAGTCTGTTAGTTGTCTGTAAAGAGGAACATTTGAAGTATAGGTCCATACAAATCTTTCTTTGGAGCGAGGTTTACCATGTATCCTTAGTATCTTTCCAGCATAGCACGAAGCACTCGGAATAGGTGGGCTCGCCATTACCGCAGTTATTAAATGTAACAACCGTGTTTGTCATGTAACTAAACATGTTTAGCATTTAAACATGTTTGCAAACTGATAGCAAGAAAGTTTTTGGACAGTTGTTTACTCGCTAAACACAGTTTTTGCAGTGCAATTCATGTTTAATTTGAACGTACAACAGTTGAAATTCATTGCCCATAAACAAACACAAAAAACACCAAAAAAACCAACAAATTCATGTGCGTTTCGATGAGTCTTATTTTGATTACATCAATTGTAGATAGGTAGTAGAAATTCAACTGAAGAATGGTGAAAATGTAGTCTTGGATGCCGATATAAAATGACTAAAACGATCCTGAATGAAAAGAACGAAATCATGTGTGCACAAACACGAAATTGAATGCAATATAGTAGCTAAAACGAAACCCTAGCTTGATTGAATTAGATGAAAGTGCGTAAATTTGAATGCGTGTTAAAGAAATTGAATTAATTTGTGATGAAATTGGCCTGGAAAACCCATATTAGATTTTAACCTGCGACATGAGAACCAGCGCACCACACAAAATGCTAGATTAATCACGATTACAGCGCTTTCATCGTGCTAAAGTTCAAGACGTCATAACCTTAACGAAACATGTTTTTAAAGAACTACATTTTGAACTGAACTCGATAAGATGCCATTAATTAGGTATGTTTCATCATTTCTCCAAATTGATGTTAATCGTGAAGTAAGTGGACTCATAAAATATTTTGTTAGTGAAGAAACATTTTGTTTTGAAGGTCTAAACCTAGAGGCATTTGCGTCTAAAGCAATTAAGAGAATCAGCCATTGTATGTTGACTGGTAAACTTACAAGAGTACTTACAAGATCATGTGATCTTCTGTTTAAGATGATATGTGAAACTGTTTTCATATCTCGCTCGAAAGGTCCTCAGTTCAAGAAAGAAAGCAAGAGAAAACAACAGCTATTGTCCAAGTAATCCAGATCAACGTTTTTGTTGATCAATAACTTAAGAAATCCCAGGGTGGAAGAACTCCCCTCCCCCCACCCCAAAAAACCAAACAAACAAAAAACAAAAACAATACAAACTTGTTCAACTTGCGTCATTCTGGAACTGTTTGTCAACTCGTGTACTTGGGCGTATCGCTCAGACGTACGCACCAAACAAAAGGATATAAAGCTACTTGGAGTTTCTTTGAACAGGCGAGAAAACATCTCAAGGATCATAACAACTGATGAACCTCCAATCTCCAAACAAACACTAAGTAATTAACCATAAAATTACTCAAATTGGGTTTTAATGCACCCCTAAAACAATGATTTTCTTTCCCAGTTCGAGTTGGAGGAAATGGAAGCTGTGATTGATACGTCATTGGATCTATATTTGACAAAATTTGTATGAGAGGGCCATATATAAATACAGGCATGAAATTCTCATCTCGTTAGCTGTATACACTATATCCAGCACATTCTCGCCTTTTTGTTGTGGTTTGAAACGTAACACTGACAGCACTGCGGGGGAACTGCCGCAGAAACCTTCTATTGAATTCAAAATCATATACTGTGTTAATCATGTGTCCACACAGAGAAATAAAGAACCGCCACCCACACGCAGCCTTGTAGCTTCGTCTGACTATAGACAGGTGTGTTAACAAGACCGCGTAAGGTTACACCTCGCCCAAAGCCTCAAGTAGCTTCATTGATACCGCGACAATGCACTCATTCATCCAGGCCCGTGCTATCGTAGGTAGATAGCAGGGTTATCAATACGACCAGATAGGGCGCTCGGTCTTAAGCTAGTTTCTCTTCGCTGTATAAGCGAAGCCCAACAAAGGAGTTTTGCCCTAACCATAACAGCTGAAAAATGCAAAGTTTTCGAAACTGATTAAATAATATGTTTGGGCTTTGCGGCTGTGGAGTGATGAGATAGTACGAAATCATCACAAAACGAAATTTTCTAAACTTGCCGAAACTTGCGGCGTATAAAGCTCCTTGATGCTAGTACATGTTTTTTTTTTTTAATAATCCGGTAATTGTTATGAATACAAATAAATTCCAAATGATGTTTAAAAAGAAAAGAATAAAGAAGCAAAATAGTCCACCATCCTGTGAAGTGGTTGCAAACAAATAAGCCTAACTAAATTAGGTAAATTAGGGGTAATATTTGAAAAAAAAGTATTTTTTGTATACAGGATTTCTTTCTTTATGTTCGTTTCACCACTATTCCACCTGATGAAACATCCGTGAATTAATGTGATTCATCATGTTGAATTATTCTACCTGTAAATGCTATCTTGAGAAATGTTTGAAAGTTTTACGTGGGATTCCGCTTTGTGTCATTGAGAACTTCTTCCGTGGTTTGTGACATTTGTAAAGCTATATCTAGTTACTTTTCTGCAACTTCACCTTCATTAATTTTCTATCATCAGAAGAAAGTTTGTAATGGACTTATTAGACTAAATGCACATACAAAATAGCTCTTTAAATGTCATGTATTTTTGAAAAGAAGAACTTAAAACTTCTATTGATTTGTATCCCACCACGAAATTGTTAATCGGTCCACATGTTCAATTGTGTAGAATTTTTGAGCAGGGGACACACACGTGGGACACAAAATGTCACTAACGGCAACAGAACTATAACTGTGGGTTGAAAACACAGAAATCGAGATCTGCACTATGGGCCTTGTCTGTTTATTTTGAACGAATCCAAAGTAAGCGTAAAGGTTGAAAGTGCACGGAAAGGTTCGTTAGGGTCGTGTTCCCGGAGGCCACTATTCCACAAGTCACTTTAATTAACCCCACTCCAAAGCATTCTATGCTGGCATGAACGTTTTTTGATCTCACCCACGATGTTATGTTGTGGCGAGTTCACAACCTGCCCCACTCCCCCGCACAATCGCGCTATAGCTGTTGACAGCGTGCTGTGCAGAGCACGCGCACAGAACGGGGGCTCGCTAACTGCCGCGGATAGGCCGCACGCAATATTTGTGTCCAGGGTAACGAAATTGCTCTTATAAAACAGTTTTCACCCTGACCAAAATAATATAAAGAGAAAGTAAAGAATTTTGCTTTCTTATTATTTGGCTAAAGCTTTACGACCTATATCGAAATTTGACATTTCAAACAAAGGGTATAGGGCGTGTATTGACTAATTTTCACCGTACAATTATCTTTTCTAAAGAAGGGCATGTGTCGATTTAGGCGTGTGATGGGCGTTGGCTTGGTGGTGGTATTTCGATGCAAAGATGACTTGAAGAGGAAGAAGATTATAGCAATATTAAGAAATAATCTCAAATTGCATCCAGTTTACCCAAGAGCAATCTGGAAGCTGTTAAGCATCTGTTTATTTATATCTATAGTCTCTTTACCCAACCTATGTGGCTCAGTATAGGATGAACATTTATTATTTTCAAGGTGCCAACATGTGTAATATCATATATAGTAAAGCGCCTGAGCAAAAACCAACCGTCGTTGGTTCACATCTCGTTAAAGCTCAGGTGTTATACGCAGATGATATTTTGTTAAGGTGGAATTTGTTAACCCGGATTTATTTTGTTCTGACCTTTATTTCTCAAGTTTCTTGGCAGTTTGCCACACAATGCAGTGTTGTGTGTTTGGCACTCCCCACCGCCTTCATCAACGCCTTTGCTATCAGAGGTACCAATTCAGGCCTCTTCTGGTCTTCGTAGCCATGTCGATATGCCTGTCTCTCGGTGCGACTCCCAGCCACTCTCGCCTCTTCAAGTCCTGCTCCACGGGCGGCCCAGCGCCAGACTATCGCCACGCGGTCAGGGACAACTGGACGGTGATGTCGCGTCTCTTCGGGCGCTATCTGGACTGGTCCCCGACCCCGGACTCCGGAAAGCAACTCAAGAAGGCCATGCTGGAGCTTTCCGACGTGCCTGATAACGGGGTTAGAGACGCCGTGGAGTCGGTAAACGACGACTACAGGCAGCGGTACTACGCCTGGCTCAAGAAGTGCCAGCCACAAACACACGGGCGCTGATAGTGGTCCAATAGTGGACGACCCTTATTCTACTGGCTATAGTTTAAAACTCTAAAGATTTGAGATGTTGATTTACACAATGCCATCGAAATCTTAAATGCTATTTAAAGATATTTCATAAAAGGGCTTTCTTGAGGTTTTTATGGCTATTAAAAAAAAAAATCTAATTTACCAACTCTCACATTCAATTTCGTCCGAGAATTGTTTTTTTACACGCTTTTACCACAAAAATTGAGTAATTTACCATTCAATTTCAAAGTATGGTCACTCTATTTTAAATAATAAATAACAATCATGCTTATACAGCGCTTTCGATCGTATCAACAATCTCAAAGCGCTTTACAATTATTACCCCGTTCATCAGGCCCTGGACCACGCGGCAGCCGTTTACAGGCGCTCAATCGGCCTCGACCCTTACACTTACAGGTACCCATTTACTCCTGGGTGAAGAGATTAACATTGGATCGAATATTCGTTGCTTAGAACAATTTGATTTATTTATCTGGTGTTTAAAAAAGGCGACCAACGTTAAAATTGAACGATAAGTGACTAAATTGGTTTGGTAAAAGCCTATGAATATTTACTCCGACGAAATTTAGTTTGAGAGTTGATTTTTTTTTTAAATAGCCGGGAAAACCAACAATATTTCAAAAATACATGGAGCAATTTTCAGCAGACTTTTCCCGTTTTATTTTCAAAGGGTAACCATTCCTAGCTGTGTTGCTTTGAACAGTTCTTTTCACGAAGATGATTTCGTTTGACAATGAATTAAACATCTGCTCTAAATGTTTTCAAGTTAAAAAAAAATTGTTGGCATCATCAAAACAATCAAAACACAGAAAGCTGCAACTGTGTGGTAAAGAAATAGCTCCATAGCCTAACTGTGTTTAACGATGTCTTTTCAAAGTAGCCACGCACAGATTTCGAAAGGTTCGTTGTACTACTATTACAAATGTCATGTATAAATCCCACAAGATTCGGATATTTGTAAGCCACGATCAAACAGTTTCTTTTTTTCATTTCCACTCATAGTTTATGACCTTTCTGTGTCCAAGTGCACAATGCAAAGCCAGTGAGTATATCTTGATATTTTAATGCTCCGACGCAGGTGCAGATTCGAAGTAACAATAACTCATGGATATTCTTAGAGAGGAGGAACAATTTTCCAGAAGAGTTCACACTAAAAGCAGACCTTATTTTGATATACCATTCTTTTTTGTCGATGATTAAACCTCGTCTGGTACACCAATTGAAATTGAAATCTACAAAGCAAAATGTCGAGGGTATCCATGAATTACACTTTTTCAATTAGTATTGTTCCCGGTTTTCCATTTAGTAGTAGAATTGCCTTTTTCAATAGTAAAAACATATTGCACATAACGTTTACTATATAAGCACCTGCGTTTTGCTTATTTGCAATACATGCGACATTTAACAAACAAGACAAAGAATTTGAACAAAACCAGATAAAGCAATTTTGGCATTAACAATTAAAGAGATTGGAAAGATCTGTTAGGTATTATTTGTTGAATAATATAATGTACATATCTGATTTGTGTCGGATATAAACAAATAAAGCAAGTAAGAATAATTATAATTGCACTGGTTGGCAAAAATTTATTTAGTTAAATTCAATATGAAGTTCAAAACGTGAGACAATGAAACACGGCAGGACTACAGGAGATGTAAATTGCTCAAAACTGTTCACAAGTCATTACGCTATAGACAATACCCCCATTATTTAATTGTCTATAATTGTGCTTAATTGTGCATCATTTTAAAAAGTTTTGCATAATTTTGCATAATTTTGCACAATTTTGCACATTTTTGCATAATTTTGCAAACATCGATAAGTTCCCCATTCCCAGTCCCCCTCAAAGTCTAAATAACAGATTGAAAATCCAGATATTGTATTTTCTTTTCTGAACTATATAAATGACACTGATTAACAATCGGTGCGATAAATTATGCTTATGTTAATCGAGTTCGAACATCAGTGTCGGTGAAAAGCGAAAACAAAAATCCAGCTTGTCTTTGATTCATCCCTTTGATAAGGATATAATGAAAGTAACGGTGCGGTTGATAAGTTGCCTGTAAGAGTCAAGTCGGTTGGAGAGAAGGCAGATAAACCAGCATTTTAAACTCTAACAAATCACCAATTGTAGATTCCAAACCGACTCAAAGTATAAACTGAATTAAACAGTGACAGATATTGGGCTCTCCAACCCAAATAATTTGATACGAAACAAACAAGAAGAATCTGATGACTGGCAACTCCCGAGGGGCGCTGAAATCGCAACCACACCAACAAGATTTTGTTTTTCCTTTACACAATTGTAAAGCCCACACGTTCCAGCAACCTAATCCCCCGGTAAATCATACACAAAATGATATCCATCGATGTGATGTCCGTGACATCAGAGACGGTGGAATGCCGTGTCTCTTGCCGAAGGGATAACGCCTCCCATTAGACTCTGCAACTTCGCAGCGCAATTGGAATAATAATGGGACAGATCGTTTTAGGGGTAATCCAAATCGGTCTTTTTTTAGGGGTGGGGGGGGGGGGGGGGGGGGGGGGGTGGGAGGGGGGGGGGGGGGGGTGGGCAGGGAACTAAAAAGGCCTACCAACAAAAACAGTCTACCGAAACCGACGAACACCATACATGTAACTACGATCGTTTTTGTTGTATTTTATTTGTTGTCTCTGAGGAAGATGTGGTTAAGATCAAAATATTAGGCCCTCCCCAGTCAGCAAAACTATGTTTCAAACACGAGTTAATAAGTTAGACAAAACGCGTGTCTTGGAGAGGTAAAATGAAATATCGAAACACGCGTTTCAAATGTGTTCTAGACGTATTACAATGTACTATGCGTGTCTGAAACTTAAACGCGTGTCCATTTGAAACGCGTGTTTGGATGTTTCATTTTACCTCGCCAAGACACGTGTTTTCTTAAACATAGTTTTGCCGACTGGGTCTTAACTTATTTGATCGGTATTTAGTGTATTAGCCAGTTCGGTATTTTAACTGCGCATGTGCACATAGAGATTTGACGATTTTTCTTTCGATGTAAACATTTCATTGTATGCGTATACAAAAGCATAGTGAGTACCAGACAATTTATAGAGGCTATCATGTTCTAAAGTAACATACACAACTCGAACGTTTGGACTGCGAATAGTTTTCAGGTGTCTTGTGTGTCCAAACTTTGGTTTGAACAAATGTCTCCCATCGTCCTTTCGATTGCACAAAAAATGAAAACAAATGCGAATTTGGTTACCACGTCCCCCCATAGCCTTTTGTGCAAATGGTCGAATCTGGTTGTGCACATGCTCAGTCACATACCACTCTAAAGAATGACTTCACCAGAGCGCCCACTCGCAGTATTAGAAACTATTAAATCTCACGGTGACTGAAAACACTTTTCGCAATTAAGCGTTACTTGAGCTTGTTGCTCTTTTTGTTGTCAAGGTTAAAGGTAGGACACACCATTGGTAATTGCTTGAATTATCATGAATGGGTGAATTTTGGGGGTTGTATTTTATCGCAGATATCGTTTAACTAACCTGTCCAAAGTTTTACAATCATGGATGCCGTGAAAAGCAAGAAAAACAGCGTTCGTTTTCAACAGGCGTCAGGCAGTGGTTCTTATGTTGTTTTAGTTTTTTCGAAACAATCACAGGGTCTAGCGCAATCTTTTTGCTAGATGCCTACAATCATTATTTACTTACAAAAAGTAAGATATTTCCTAATAATTCGGTAGTCAAATGTTTCGATATCTGCAAATGGTGTATCCTACCTTTAATCCCATTAGTACGAACGAACAGAATTGCGCCTATTGGATTTAGACTGCACTGAATAACCGACATATGACCACCGACTGATCGACTGACTGTAAACTGTTGATTCGATGTTTGATTCGTTGGTCCATTACTTTACTTTATTTTCACTTATGTGTGCATTTGTTAAAGAAACAAAATTCAAGATACAATGATTAATTAGTTGAACAATACATGTATTATAATAAGAGGAACAATATAATGTTAATATAGGTTTCCCGGTCAATTTCGCCAATTGAGCAGCCAATTACATTTTCCGTGCGTTCGAATTAAAGCGATTTTGCCTCTCCAGTTTTTACCGTCTTTTAAATTCAAAATTCGGGCATTCAATTCAGTTTTGAGGCATTCAAATTCCTTTAGCACTGTGTTCAATTTAGCATATCGTCGTTCTTTTTTGTGACGCACAATCATCATTTAATTTAACAAAGCTGGTTCGACTGGAAAACACTTCTGCGAATGTTAATGCTGTTTTGTTGAATTATTAAATTTTATGGTTATCTTGTTATATTAAATGACACAACAGTACTTTTGCCTAGTCATCAAACTAAATCGAATGATCGTTTTCAGCAGCATTCAATTTTGCGAGAGAAGCGGGTTGTGAAAAGTATACGATTTCTGGTTAATATTGATACAAGACAAATGGGTAATAATATGTATTGTGAGCGAGTTGGTACATGAATGATCCTAACGAAAAAGAGTAAACATCGTACAATCTCAGAGTTCTTAGATTGACAAAAAAGGGGGTCAGTGTGATCTATTAAGTAGTGTGTATTCCTGATCAATCGAATGGGTCTTTTCAATTTTCCATTTTACTAACTTTCCCAGCCCTCTTTTTCCCCATTTACTAATAATGAACATGCAGGCTCTGGAACATGCACCACAAATAACATTGCTCTATACTTGTCAAGCCCTGACGCATTATGCTAGATAACGACCTGCCCCCCCCCCCCCCCCCTCCCCCAGCCGAGCCCATTACATCCCATTTGCCACAAGTCACACTTTGTGTTGCCTTGGCAATAATAATGCGTTTTCACTCGGTTGTGCCTGATAATATCACCCCATTAATTAAAATGTCCGCGCGGCCACGTTAGTGACGTTTTTCCAAGAGCGCGCAAACAACACAATTCAATGTTCTTCCGTCTGATCACGTGCTCGTGCTTATTGGATGCAGATCGGTGATGTCCACAGGAAGAGAGAAAAAACAAAACAGAACTCAATCTGTAGGCAAGATATACGATCCCCGTTTAGAAGTTTCCCCCTCACACTCGTTTAATACTTCGTGCCGATGAGAAAGGGCCGTGATTGAATTTCACATCAACCTGGGCCAACAAAAGATACGAGGCGGCAACGAGGCAGGCTGGGAGTTTGTGAGCTTCACTCTGACAGCGATACTCCGAGAAAAAAAACACTATCAAGACAAAAACATTGCGGGGGGAACAGGGAGCCTGTTGCGTAGCTAGCTAGCTGGCTATCACAAAACATCACATTTTGTTGTCTGTCTTTGAAGCATTTTGATCTTTGTCAAATGGATGATGCTGAGACTGTTGCAATGAATTGTGTGCTCATCACCTGCCGTTGTGTATAAAAGCTACTCGGTCAGAGCGGAGATTGCACAGAGCATATCGTACCTTTGAGCGGGAGGCACGTAACCTCAAGTACAGTCCTCAGGGTTGATTTTGGAGGATACTTCAGGCGACAGGCTCATCTAGATCAGACTCCTGCCGCATTATTAACAGTTACTACCGAGCCAATCTGATTGTATTACATCCCAAGGGGGGACCACTTGCTCCACAACAGAAGGTAAGAGTCGCCGTTTTCTTACATTTCAATTATAGTTTGAAGTAAAATCAGTGCGCAATCCCATAGCTTCATGTCAAGTTTAGGATACGGTCTATTGGAAACTTTTTGTCTTCTTCTGAAACTGCCGGGAAAGTTACCTGCATGTAAAACACCTGAATGGAATATTACACTTTGACGATGGTTTTTCATGGTTTATTTTGCAATTTCTTCCCCCTCTCTTTCGGCAAAATTAAACTGTTGCCTCTAGTTACGCCAATGCATTTACATATAGTCTTTAATTAACAATAAATTTCGAATCGTTGTGTTTTCTCTTTACATTACATTCGGTCCAATGTCCTCTCCACTTATAGCAACCACTGATTTTCAGTAAAAAGATCGTCAAGTTCATTAGGCGGCGTGAGAATACCGTCTTCTGTAGCATTTTTCGGACAAACATATCTGTTTTGGTGCTTAAATGTTAGAATATTTAATAAGCTTTACAATGAAGGGTCAAACAGCTCAATCGGTAGTATGGCTCTAGAGTTATGACAATTTTAACCGAGCCAGGTCGGTTGCATTTAATCAATCGAAAAGCTGAGATAAACCAATTTTTAACAAGTTTCATGCATGATGCCCCACAAAAATCACTCAATTAGTTTTTATTTTAAAACACTTTTGGGCTTCAAAACTTCACAGAATGTCAATTTAAGGTTAGAACATTTGAAATAAACCAAAATCCTATTTTCGACATTGTACATTAATTTTGACCTATTTTCGATGATACCTCGAGGAAACACAATACGGATTTAAGGCCTGTTTGTGATGACGGATCATATATACTTCCACGACCCTGAGGCAAAACCTACCCCTACCAATGGATACAAAATCTTTCTAGAAAAAAAAGATACTAATATATCTGGATTTAGACTTGTAGTTTTAGCTCCAGACCCTCAATTTGCAGGAGATTTCTCGGTATATACGAAAAGATCCCTGACTGTGATTCACAAAATAGGGACTCGAGCTAAAACTACCGGCCCAAATCAAGATATCATGGTATCATTTTTGCCTCGGGGCAGTGAAAGTATGCTTGCCCGGTATTATTATGGGCCACCCTGTATAGCATAATATTATTTCATTCTGGAGAGTTAGTTTTACTGATTCATTATATAGTTGGGAATTTCATAACGTTGCCTGCTATTTTGAATAAACGAAAGTTATTTTTGTTTGCGCATGCACGAAATTGCATTTCCGATCTCGGCTGGAAAAGATAAGTCATTTATACGTAATTGGCCACTTTAGTTTCACAAAACGAAATGCATACACATACATCAATGTATCATACACGCTTCCAATCAAGGACCTCCTATTGTTCCTCTTTTATTTGTACTTTTTTTCGGAGGACCTTTCATAGATTTTGTACACGAATCAGAATCGGAGACCTTTTCTCAATAGGGGAACCTATTGTCCTCGTTTGTTCTACGTCCTCTATTTCAATCAAAATCAAAAACATACGGACTGTGGACATTTCTCTGTCTTCGTGTAGTTAAAACGTTGACTAAATACTCATTTTTCTCGCTTCCCAAAACAAATCTAACCTCAAATGTTGGCCTCTCAGCTGTTCCTCTTATCTTTTCTATATATAACCCTAACCCGTTTTTCCTCTAGCGCTCTTTTTTGGAGAATGAAAAACGGATTGTGGACCTGGCCAAGTCCACAAACCGTAACCTTTTCCCGCATCGTGTGAACCTATTATTGTTCGTTATGCAAGACTAACTCACAAAAACAGATTGAACTTTCGTTGAATTGAAACGTCTGGTAAAGTTATTGCTTAATTAAATGCACACGTTAAACGTTGGCCGCCTATACCAATAGCTCTTTATCAAAACCAAGTGCATACTAAAAAGAGATTGAAGAACGTTGATTCAATTTCAGACGAAAATGAACTACGATTTTTGAAAGTGAATGAACACTTTGCGAAATTGCCCGAGAAAATCTATATTAAACACAAACCATATACATGTGTGTATATATAATTATAAAAACCAAACATTTCCAACGTTGATATAACGACTCTGTGCTATCTCGGTAAGATAAACAAGCCTGCACTTTCATCTTACCGGATCCGAACACATGATGGTAGCGCAGAAAACGTTTCTATCGGAGTCACTGTATTGTCAAAGACAGGAAGTTAATTATTTCGACTCGTTAACGTCTGCACACGCATGTACGATTTGACACTCTCACACGGTGTCATTGTACTAGACAAATTTTCAATTATTTGAAATGAGTCTTAATGAAAAGTTGTCCAGTTATTTGTTTTTCACATGCAGTAGAAAGCACATTAATTTGCTCTTTATTTTGGTATTTCACTGACTTGGACATCTTATAATATACAGATTTTATTATTTGGGTTTCCATTGATCGCTACTCTATGAGATATAATTAAAAGGCTTTTATTAGTCAAAAATATTGCTCTGGCGACTTGCGACTCATTTTGCTGGGTTTGGTCACAAATTATTGTTGAAAAGTTTAACAGTAAAAAAACAAAAACAACAAACCAAGAAAACTTTAAAACTCCCTGTGAAATTATTTCTCTTTGCATGCTCTCATTTTGAAGAAACGACAGAGGATATTTGTCATTTTGGTCATTTTCAAAGATGCGTCTATAAGATACTTATTTGGTCATGCCCTTATTGAGACATCAATACATGTGGGGGGGGGGGGGGGGGGGGGGGGGGGGGGGGGGGGGGGGGTATGCCCCAATATTTATTTTAGGTGAGGGAGCCAATGGTGTTACCTCTCCTCAAGAATTTATAAGAGTATGTTTAATTTTACCCCAACGTTCCAAAACTTTCACACTGTTTTTGTCGTGTGCTCAGGAAAAGGACGAAAAATGGGTCAAAAGTTCAAATTCGTTTTTTTCCGAACATCATAATATCTTTCATTTGGTATACAATTTGTATACCAAATACCAAACATCCTTTCAGACAGACCAACCCCATAACAAAAAATATTGAAACAAATGTACATCGTCGTTGACGTAAGCTTATTCTAAAGTTGCAGAAATTCTCATTATCCTTTGGCGCTAGCGTTGCCTATGTGCCTTGAATAACATCGCTCCTGGGCCTAACTTTAATCTTTAAATCGTTCCATCATAATAAACCGTTTTTGCTCTTTGGGGTAAATTGAAAAGAAACATTCTTACCAGAGGCGATCAATTACATTTTCGCCAAATCACGCGGCGGGCACCAACCGTCCTCTATAAAACACCAAACGGTGCTCTATTTTATTTACCCATGACATAGTTCGTTCGTCTTATAAATTTGTTGCAGTTTTAATAATACTTCGCGCTTCTTGTTAAAGGTAGGATAGACCATTTGCAGATATCGAACATTTTTACTACCGAATTATTCGGAAATATCTTACTTATTTGAAAGTAAATAATGATTGAAGGCATCCAGCCAGATGATTGCGCTAGATATCCTGTAATTATTCCGAAAAATGAATTATATAAAGATAACGGTGATCGTGAAAAAAACAAAATTAACATAAGAATAATTGCTCGACGCCGGTTAAAAACAAGCGCTGTTTTTCGTGCTTTTCTCGGCATCTATGATTGTAAAACTCCGGGCAGGTCAGTTAAACGATATTTACTTTAAACCCCCCCCCCCCCCCCCAATCTACCCATTCATGATAAGTCAATCAATTAACAATGGTGTATCTCACCTTTAAATTGCCACGGCTCGTTTAATAATCCTTGTATCCATGGTAACATGTGGTGACGATAATCCACCAGTGGTGAAACCCGAAGCTGTGGCGGCTTTTGCCTGATTCGGACGTGACTTTGGTGTATATTAAGGGGATCCCGAAATTCGCCTTAAAGGCAGTAAACACCATTTGCAAACATACCAAAAAATAAATAAATAGATACTGATTTACTATGAAATACCTTACTTGATTGTAAGTAAATAACAGTCTCAAGCATCCTGTGAAATCACAATATCTGGTGTGCTGTGTTTTGTATTATTTTTCAACGATTGCCGATACCTGACTGTTTTCAAACACTGCCCCACATGCATTAAATGTATTAAGTCGATATGTTATTATTTGCAATACTATTACACATCCGTGAATGGGTGCCAGCCACTAGGCTAGTTCCTACTCTGATATTTCCCTGACATCTATAAATTGCTATGTTTCGACTGATGAAAGTCAGACTACACACAAAAAAGCATTATAGTCAGCCTGACAATGATTACTTTAAATATAAACCCCTAACCCATTTATTTTCGAACGTTACAGCAAAAGCAAACATTGTATACTACGAACGCCGCTATACCGAACACCACTATACCGAACATTCGGCTATACCGAACACCATCATTGGCTCCCGATGTTTGTTCCTAAACACCAAACATTGTTGTTGCAAATCAGGCCCGTACGCAGGATTTTTTATGGGGTGGTGCGAATTTGTACCGATGGGACCAACATTTTAAAAAACATTTTTCGTGTGCCAGTACCGTTATTTCTATATAAAAATACCATTATTTACCCCGAAAAATGTGGACCTTTTGGTAATTTGGGGGGCGAATTTGTACTGATGGGACAAAAAATGGGACAATTTTTTTTCGTGTACCAATACAGTTATTGCTACATCAAAATACCATTTTTTTCCCCGAAAAATGTGGACCTTTTAGTAATTTGGGGGGAGGGGGGGGGGGGGGGGGGGGGGGGGGGGGGGTGCGTACGCACCCGTCGCACCCCCCCCCCCCCCTGCGTACGGGCCTGCAAATGTCAACATAATTTTTGAAATCCACTGGGTATACATTGAACGCTATTTAGACCCTTTTAAATTCCCGAACGTCAAACTACTGGTGCTTTTATATGTTAAAGAGGGTGCTAAAGAGGGTGCTAAAAGGACGAACGCCATCTTGAAAAATAAAATGATGTACCGGCGGCTGAAAATCGCTATACCAAACAATCGATATACGGAACAAAATACATGTATGTGGATCCTGTGCTGTTCGTTATAGCGGCGTTACACATTACACGATGAAAGTACTAGAAGTTTGTACCAAATATTAAAGTTGCATAGAATCATTTGCTTTTCATGCATTTTGTTCGCTTCCAAGACAACAAAAAACCCCATCAAATTCACAAAAAAAAAGTTCAAAACCTAACCTGCTGACATATCGGCTCAGTCACAGAAGACGGTTTCGTCAATAGTGCACTGTATTTCAAAACATCAAGTCAATAATTGTCGAGTGCTCGTGGTCTCTGGCGCATTGAATTCATAATCTGCAGGTATAAAGCTACAGGTTTTTGGTAAGAGTCCGGCCTGGGACTATGATACGTGTGTGCCCTTGTTCAAGGCACTTTGTCATTATTGCTTCTCTCCACCCAGAAGTAACTGAGTACCTGTGAGGGCAGATAAGGTTATTGTGATTGATTTAGCTTCTTTGGGCCGAAATGTATCCAGCGTCGAGCTGGATACTCCCCAGGGAGCTGAGATGATATTTGGAATAACTGGGGTGATATATATGACATCTTTCGCAATTCAACTTCACTTTGAGCTGCCAGTAAGGATGATTCGCCCCAATATATTTTAATTGATTATTGGACATCACTTTGGTTTCTTCTTGATGACAGCAAGCCAGACGAAATAATTTTAAGTTTTTTAATCCAATAAGCTTTTTGACACTAATACATGTACAAGCACATTGTATTTCGGTAGGTTAATTTGGATAAATGCCAGTGACCTTTAACAAGATGGCGGACGAACACAACGCATAATCGTATAGATACTGAAATTTACACCTAAACTCCTCTTATCTGTATAAATTAATAGCGAAATTTCACTTCAAGGCGTAAGTCATTGTTGGATGATCGGAGAAGGAGCTATAGACCATCTTGACAACTGTTTGGACGGTATAGCCTGAAAATAAAAGGTCACACAACAGACTTCCAAAGACATCGCGCGTCCCGCCTATGGGCATTTCCCAACATTACTGTTGACATCTTTAATACAATCGATGAAAAATTACTTGGAGATGGGTAAACAAAACAAATATTTACGACTTTTCGCACCTGGGCCACTAAGGGTAAACTTTCAGACTCTATTTTCGTTCCACCCGGACTGGAACGTTCGTACACAAGTTGGAACGTTCCAACGCAAGCAGCTAGCTGCAGATTAAACCGGAACGCAATCTTGTTCTGAAACGCATTTCATGTACTGGGAAATAATATTTGGCATTACATAGGATTAAAGGGACAATCAACACATAAACGCTGCCCAATAATGCTGTCTGGTAGTATCTGCATGTCTTGATTGGAAAGCGAGTGTTCATATAGAGCACATTTCTATTGACATTGTGATTAAGCTTGTTAAGATGGCTACATCATTGCGTCATTTTTTTCAGGCAGTAAAACAAACGATTCCTCTAAAGTGCAGCAGAGGCTCATAGTTTGCGTGGAAGTAGAAACCCATCAACTACCACGGCAAAGCCATTGCAGCGTATGTCCGATCCATCGTCGGCATCGATGGGATGTGAACCCGAGTCATAATATAGAATTGACAGAACACCTGCCTTGCAGTGGACTATAGTTTTATCCATCCAAACACTATTCAGACTGTGAAGAGATCAGAGTGTCTTGTTTCAGTGTGAGGGGCTGGTTCTTCAACACTTGCCTCTGTAGCCCACACCTAATTTGGTTTAAATTGATTGGCGTCATGTTCTTGTTTTCCACAGACTAGACAAGCACACAATGGAGCGGCGACTTTTCCTAGGCCGGTCTGCCATCTTGGTTCTCCTCGCGCCTTTGCTCTTGGAGCTGCCACGGCAGTCGTCGGGGGCGGCTTTCAACTACGCGGCGCACTGCCGCGACCTGGACCGCGGTACAAACTCACTGTTCGTCAACACCGTGCGCCAGTACGAGGACCGGGTGGCTGACACGTACAGCCGGCATTATGGCAAAGAGCGCACACCGGCGCCCCACGGCAACAACCGACTGGTACGGATGTTTTACCGGCTCCGGGAGGCACAAGACGAGGCCCAAGACGTCGATGAGCTGGTCAGTCAGGTGGAAGATACGTTCCTGCTGAGACTGAAAAGACTAGAGCGGGACTGTAAGAGACAGATACACGGCTAAGCCAAAGCAAACTAAATTATATATCTATACAACCAATGGCGGGTCAGGAGTCGGTAAAAAAAAGATTGGACTTATCAGAATCTTAGGTGTAAAACCCACGCGGAAAGATTTGCGTGGAGTCAAGGGAATTCTATTCTAGGTCCTTTTGTAATCAATTGGGTTGGTATTTTTCAGGTGTACTGGAAATTAGTGCATTTTTTAAGGCTGCATTTGGCAAGCGATAGGTGCAGGGAGTGAAGGGAGGGGCCCCGCCCCTCCTGATCCGCCACTGATGACCCGGCCCGCGCACTCGACATGATCTTGTAATTATCCGCCTTGCATGCTGGGATCGTTGCAGACTTCCTCGTCAAATCTATGGACTCGAGAGAATTAAAGGTTGGATACACCATTGTAATTGCTTGATTGATCATAAATTGGTGGATTTGAAGGGTTGTATTTTATAGTAAATATCATTTAACTGACCTATCCAAAGCTTTACAATCATGGATGCTGAGAAAAGCAAGAAAAACGGCATTCGTTTTCAACCGGCGTCAGGCAGCGGTTCTTATGTTGTTATTGTTTTTTTCGCGATTGCCGTCCGGCAATCGTGATTTAAAAAAAATGAAATTCATTTTTTTGAACAATTACAGTATATATAGCGCCATCATTTTGCTGGATTATTTACCTTCAAATAAGTAAGATATTTCCTAATAATTCGGTAGTAATTTTTTTTGATATCTACAAATGGTGTATCCTACCTTTAAACCAGTTTGGTATTCAAAACTGGGCCTGTGCACAACAAGATTCGACGATGTTTCTCTTGTGATAAACGCGGTAGATAAAACAAAAACGCACGCAAGGCTATGGCTAGACTTGAAATTTAGTCGTTAGACAGTCTCGTCTTTAACATAGAAATGAACCGACCCAGTGACAGGTCTAACGACTTGACCCATAATGAATCCGGGCTGATATTCATAAATGCGGCAAGCTAATTACATGCGTAACGTTTCCATAGATAGGGCAAATGGTAGCTCATCTTGTATAATCAGCTCATCTTGTATAATATAAATTACCGTGCAGAGATATCTTTTCCCTGATCAGTGTGTCCTTCTAATCCTGCACATTCCCTTTTAAAGAGTACGATATGTATAAATATTCCGAATAATTTTTGACTGTCTTTTGAATAAAAAAAGACTCATATTATAATGGGAACTGAACTACTATGATTGACGTCACCGTGGGGTCACACCCCTTCAAAGAATAAGCGTATGTCGGTTGTAAATCTAACCTGTAAAGTGTCGTTGAAAGCAAAACGTGTGACTGATTGCCTCTGAATTGGGTTTCAGAGCACTCGAAACTCCCAGTTTTGGCAATCCATAATCAACGGAATATGATCTATAGGCCTACCTTTCGATGCTAGCTTAGGCTTTCTCCAACACCTCCATTGTTTCGTTTGAGCAGCACGAAATCCGAGAAAATCCGAAGAAATGACGAAGAAACGTGCATGGGAACTTTCCTCGCGTGCACGTACAGAATTATATATCGCATATCGTTTGTATCATGTTGATGAGTGTGTACACATAGCTCAATAAGCAATTTGCAAGTTAAATTTGAAAAACATCTGGTACACTGACTTGCTCAACATGTTTGGCACATTTTAACTTTGAATTCACCAGACCTAAGAGACTGTTGCTATATCACGTGATTTCTGGCAATCATTACGCTAGCAACCCACAGTTCTAGAATGGTCTGGTGTCTTTGTGCCATTTTCACCCATTGTGAACAATGTGTTGGTGCCAAGCGTCTCGTACGTAACTATGCAAGAGCTTGCCACGAATCTTGTGATATAGCAATGTTCAGCGTCTTTAGTCTGGAGAATTCAAAGTTAAAACGCACCAAGCATTTTAAACAAGTCAGTGTACCAGATGTTATTTAAATTTAACACGCAAAATGGCTTATTGCTATTGGCATTTGCTGTAAAAGCACGTCACATGAACATTCATATTTTCTTTATGTGTAACCTATCAAACTGCGTCGTAAATAAATATTTATATTTTCTTGATTATTAGCCAGTCAGAGTGCTCCGTCCAAATTCGGTAGCAAATACCATGCCCTGTGCACAACAACAATTACAAATGGTTCAAGTCAGTGACGCATCTTGGGGCCAAGGTTGCACATAAATTTCCAAAATATACCGCTCGCTATACACGTAACCTCTGGAAGTGCGGTAGATGTATTGTATGCAGTTTCAATCGCGGCGGCGCGGGCGGGACTAACGACCAATTACCGACTTGATTTCAAGTATAGGCTGTGGGGGACATGGTAATCGAATCCGCATTGTGTGCATTCTTTTCGTGCAATCGAAAATAGGATGGACATTGTTGTTAGATCAAACGTTTGGACACATAAAACACCTAAAAAACGCTTCGCTCTCCAACCAGTTTCTAAAAAAATGTTACTCCGAACACGACGATCTCTGTGAATTTGTTGGTACCCGCTATGCCTTTTCACGCATTATGATTGTCGCAAAGGAAAACTCGTCCAATCTTGTTGTGCACATGCGTAGTTAAAATACCGAACTAGCTTATTGATGAACATTTGAAGAGTTTATATTAACAAAACGCAATTATATCCATTTAAAAATAAGAAAACATTTGCACGGTTTTGAATCTGTAAAAAACAAAACATAACCAAGCCAACACTTTAACAGCTGTTTTTAAGCTTCATTTGTTCGCCTTTATTGTGTTTTTAACTGAGTGACTTTAGAAGCCTGAGGGGCTGGGCCGTTTTCTAAAACCCAGCTCAGGCTCTGTCTCCGGCTCATGATCGCCATTGCATTAACGAAGCCACAGACGGAGACGAAGCTGGGGTTTTGAAAACTGCTCTGGATTCTAAAAGAGTGAATAAAATGACGTTTATTGTGTTATAGTCTTCGTTCTACGGTGCTGACATATTACTGCTTATCATAAATGTGTAACTAGAAAAGAAACTCGATTTCAATTGGATTTTCTCTTGTTCGCTGTGAAGGGGTCAATTATAAAGACAAGTAATTTTTGTTGTCAAAGAAAACAACAACTCATTAATGTGTGTATTATAGTAGTATATTGTATCTGCACTCTTTTGATAAAAAGCACTCTTACGCCAAACAACTTTCACGTTCACAACACGGTTCCACGCTTATACTCTGTGATCAGATTGGAAATGCCTTTAAAATGTGTGCATACAGATTTTATTTTCGATATAGTGAGCTTTAATAACAAGATACCTGATACAATGCCCTTCGAAATCTCGATGTCACTGTTTGGCCTCAAAAGTAGCGAAGTTTCACAGTCAGTAGAGAGTTTGATCTATAACACACCGGGTAAACTAAAGCACATCAATCACGTCAGGAATACGAGCTATAGGAACGGACTGCACCGCATTAGCATGCATGTATTCAGGTTTGCCTAAGGGCGGATGGAATACATATCTCGAAATCACAGTTCTTTCGAGAGCCTGGTATCAATATTGACACTTCGTAGACAATTTGGACATGTTTCATGAGATACCTGCACCGGTGCAAGGGCGATGTAACATGACTCAGAAAAAAATAATCCGGTTACGGCACTTTTTCAGTGGAGGAACTATAGCTTTCAGCAAACGGGGGATGGTGGGAGAGGGGGTTGATATACAAACGGGTGATGGGGGGGGAAGGGGGGGGGGGGGGGGGGGGGGGGTGGGAGAGGGGGTTGATGGGAGGTGGAACGAGGGCTGAAATCTACGATGCTTTATTTCTCCTGCATTCTAATCAATTCAAGAATGAATTTAGGAAATTTGGTCCTATTTTACTATAGTATCATAACATAAGCAACGGTAAGGGGGGGGGGGGGGGGGGGGGGAGGCACCCTTACCTTATAGTAGATGAGTGGCTATTTTATCAGGCATGGGCAATGTCCTTCAGACGTAACAATGGTGAAAGTTATATCTCTTTTTATTTCTAAATTGACAATAATTATGTTAATGAAAATTACCTCATTGCGAATTTAACAGCGCCACTACTCCTTCATTAATACGATTATAATGGATAAAGGCAGGGTATGTAACTGATTATAATTATGTTATAAAATTACCATTATTACAAGAATAGACCCAATATACAACCCATTCAATCAAACGATTAAAATTGTTTGTGAAGGATTACGAGGATTATAAAAACAAAATTGGGATCGTACCTTTCGTCTTAAACGACATTTGCGACTTCACTCATGGGGTGGATTCTGATATATTCAGTGGACCCTGAAACTCGTACTACACAGGAATAACACAACAATGCTTAGTTTACAAAGGATGGTTGTGTAGATGTTTATATCCTACTTTTAAATGATCTTTCCGAATATCATAATTTAGTTCAAAACGCGTTGTGTAGCCCAATTGGGTGCTTCCAGGACATAGTGCCTTTAATCATTTATGTTAACTAGCATAGTGGTCATTGGTAATGTAACAACAAAATGTAGTGAAGTTTTAAATAACAACTGTTATAATTTTTTGTTTTATAAAACAGAAGAACTGTTCATGTTGTACAGAGCCGTTTGGGCTGGTTTAAGACGAATAACGAATAGGTATTGACAAGAGTTATTATTGGAAATAATAATCTTATATACACTGTATAAAACACCTTTAAAATGTTGCGCTTACATAGTCAAAAGATGCACGACATTTGAAATACACATAATTTAACTGCAAGCAACGGAACAACTCGCGTGTAATGAATGGTTGTTTTGTCTGTGCAGTTTGATGACGCCTCCATATTATTTCACCCTATTCACTATACTTAGTGCTTATACTACGAGTTTGCATAAGGGCACTTGCATTGTCGCAGTCTAAAGGTGGTTTGATGAGGCTGTATTTGTACAGAAAAAAACATGTTTGCTTTGTAAGAATAGATAAACAGCGTAAATGGTAAAAATGATACGCAGTGTGTATTACTTGTGACAAGCTATCTGTGTTTTTTCTTCACTAAACAGATGATAAGGCTGGGCTCAGGTCACATGATACTCGCCGAGTTTAAAGGTCAACGCAGCATAATGCACACATGAAAACAGCAAAACTACCAAATTATAAAATAAACTTTAGAAAATACCACACATGACTAGTCGTATCGTAGGTAATTAATAGTCTTCTTCTTCCATATAAGTGCAAACTTCACGATGTGAAGATCAACGCACTGCCAGGAACACCGGGGCAAACCCCTTCTCTTAGTGATAAGTGTTACTGGGATCTTTTACGTGCATTATAATGATTATTATTATACAATACACGGGACCTACAGCTTTACGTCTCATCCGAAAGACGAAGCAATAGTGGTTTCAGTGCCTTGCTTAAGGACACAGGTGTCGAGGCCGAGATTGGAACTCACGCTCTGCGGAACAGAAAACCGGGTTCTTAACCGCTCGGCCACGACACTCCACAAGCTGTCTCTTATTGCACCTGTGTTTTGTCAGTTTTCAAGTGGACCATCGTTAGAAACTACTCTGATTCTCTGATCTTACAATTCCCCCCATACTTTCACCTTGATACGCCCATGATACGCCACATGCAGCACATCATGCATGATAATCATGTTCCAAAGTTTGTTTAAAGGTAGGATACACCATATGCAAATATAACAAATGTTTACTACCGATTTATTAAGAAGTATATTACTTATTTGAAAGTCAACAATGAATCTAGCCATCCAGCAAAATTAATGCGCTAAATATCGTGTAATTGTTCCGAAAAATTAAATGGCGATCACCCAAAAAACACAGAACCAGAACAAAATGTCCGACGCCAGTTGAAAACGAACGCCGTTTTTCTTGCTATTTTTTCTCAGCATACATGCATGGTTGTAAAACTTCGAACAGGTCAGTTAAACAATATTTATTATAAAATACAACCCCCAAATCCACCCAATCCTGATAATACATGCACTTATCAATGGTGTATCCTACCTTCAACCTCGTGATACTTCTCAAGTGGAGTATGGAAGTTCATCAGTACCTCTGGCGGGGTGGTAGTTTTCGTGCTACCAAAAACAAAATATTAAAGGGAACAAACGAATAAAACACCAGACAATGGTGTTATCACCTCTTGACGCAATCTGGGGAGTTCCTGCTGAATTGCCATCCTAATCTGTGCCATTTTGTTTGTTCGCATATGGTTAGGCTATATAACAGCGCACGGTGGTTCATATAATATTGAGCTGTACAAAGCTCAGAAAATGTCCAGGAAATACGACTACTCGATATGGTAGCAAGCTGCATTTCCCAACAGCTGCAGCATGGATAACCTTAGACTAGACTGCACTCGTCTGAAAGCATTTGTAGCAGTCGTCGCTGTGTTATCGGAGTTCTGTTTGCGAGTTTCTGCGGAATCGAAACATGGAGATGATCAACAGATCAGCCACGAGAACGAGGCTATCAAGAACGACACGGTGAGAAATGCAGTAATGTCTGTCTTCTATTACACTATTAAGTTACGGAAGTTATACTATAAAGAGGTCGAAAAGAATATATACGCCTTTCAAGCCGAAGAAACGCAATATGCTCAGGCTGCGATTCTGGGGACTAGGATCGATTTCAGTGAATTGAAAGAATATACGCGTGTACGTACATGCTATAGTGAGGACAAGATTATACCCGTCTGTCCAATCTGCAATGTATTAAAGACTGTATCTCCTTCGAAAGATGTTGGTATTTTTTCCTGAATGCTTTGATTTGGAATTGTAGACAAATAAAGAAAACTCTTATTAATTTCAGAAACTTCGGTATGTTTAAAGGGGTAGGATCTCGGGCGTTAGAAGGAGAATAGATATTACAATTTTTTTTACAGGAATAACATGCTCCATTGATTTTGCCAAACGAATTTAAAAAACAATCTTTGTGGTAATGAAGCAAAAGCGACCGAAACATTATAAGTATATACACCGAATTCTAACCGAAACCGATTTAAATCGGTTTCGGTTTGGCTTAGAAGACAATAAGAAGAAATTTGAGTTTTAGAGGTGGGAGGAAAACCCCGGAAGGATAGTGTAAGAAAATCCCACGTACTCAGTTAACCGCCGACTAAAGGCGTGGTAAGTATACCCAATGCGCCAACCTCGACTCCACAACGACTCGATTTTCCCCCACGGTTCTAATGTATTCATGAACAGCTCCAGATCGATTACATCATAAGGAACTTATACAATTTTAGGGATTGCAATTTTAGGGATTTCTGGCTTATCGGTTTGAAAAATATATCTTTGGAAGGGGTATACTGGGTGAATCAATCCTACAGTAGATTTAACTTCGTATAGGCCTATGGTGTTGATAAAGTGAAGCTTATAATGCACAGGCATATCGGTGGGACCTGTGTGGTAACATGAAAGGTCTTAGTTGTTGTTTTATTGTTATTACAAAGTCAGCTACACAAACCCTGTCTTTTATTCCTTGAACAGTTGGGTGTTTTGCATTAATGCCACCCGTAGTGAAGATTCGTAATTGTGATGACCATACCAATGAGCAAGCTCTATAGTTGAGACTAAACGGTGATGAATTCGTACTGATTTTCTTATATAGTCAAGTCCACTGTGTAATTTCGTTAACTTTTGGGGGGGACTTGCTAAACTATACATTTTTGGAAACGTTAGGATATACTTAACATGAAAACCAATGTTTACATTTGCTCTTAGGTTCTTTATGGCGTTCTCAATAAACCTATTACAACAAGAATTTTGAATTTATTATGTTCTGTTGATGAGATATGGCTTAAAGGTCCAAAAATGAAACAAAATCATAACAAATCACACGATGACATCATCATGATGTCACTTCAATTTATATCTATAACACATCCCTTCATACCTGCATACCAAGTTTGAACCCAATCGGGCATAAACTTCCAGAGATATAGGGCATTGAAAAAATGGACCTTTATTGTGACACCCAATGACAATTCATGTGTCACGTCACATTAAAGAACCATTTTTTTCAAAAGAACCTAAAAACAAATGTAAACATTGGTTTTCATGTTAAGTATATCCTAACGTTTCCAAAAATGTATAGTTTAGCAAATCCCCCCCTAAAAGTTAACGAAACTTTCAATATGTACATTATGAACCTGACTAATACCATGATCTCTGTCCTACCCAAGACTCCGGGCTACAACGCGTGGATCATATGCGAAACACAGCTTACGAAAGCAATTAGCTAATAACATGTCTATATTGGCACAGTAAGGCTGACGAAATTTGAAATGGATGTAGAATAATTATGATGGTGTTGCTGCTATTATTGCTGCTGCTGTTGATGTTGTTACTGTTTTGTTGTTGTTAATGTCATTGTCGTTTTACTGTCCATTGCTGTTGCCGCTGCAGCTGCTATTGATAAGATTGAGTGTTGTTGTTTTGTTATTAATGCCAATGTTGCACGCTGCCCATTGCTGTTGCTGATTGCCGTTGTTGTTACAGCAACTGTTGCTGTTGATGGTGTCATTGTTGTCCTTGTCGTTTTTGTTGTCGTTGTTTCTGTTGTTATTGCTGCTGCTCCGTTGTTGCTGTTGTTACTGTTTTGTTGTTGGTGTTATTGTTGTCATTGTCGGTTGTTGCTGCTGCTGTTGTTGTTTCTGTTTTGGTTGTTGTTGATGTCATTGTTGCCGTCGTTTTTGTTGTTTTGTTGTCGCTTTTGTTGTCGTTGTTGCTATTGTTGTTGCTGTTGTTGCTTTTGTTGTCGTTGTTGCTACTGTATTGCTGTTTTTGCTGCTGCTGCTGTTGTTGTGGTTGTTTCTGTGTGCTTGTTGTTGATGTTGTTGTTGCTGTTGTTGTTGTTGTCGTTGCTGTTGCTGTATTTGTTGTTACTGCTGTTGTTGTTGTTGTCATTGGTGTGGCTGTTGTTGTCGTTGATGTTGCTGTTGCTGTTGTCGTTGCTATTGCTTTTGTTGTTGTTGCTGCTGCTATTGCTGTTGGCGTTTCTGCTGCTGCTGCTACTGTTGTTATTGTTGTTGCTGCTGCTGCTGCTGTTGTTGTTGTCGTTGTTGTTGCTGTTGCTGTTGTTGCTGCTGCTGCTGTTGTTGTTGTTGTTGTCGTTGCTGTTGCTGTTGCTGCTGTTGTCGTTGCTGTTGCTGTTGCTGCTGCTGCTGCTGCTGCTGATGCTGCTGCTGCTGGATGAGGTTTTCGATTAATACCGGTACTATTGTAAACTTGGTTGCCGTTGGTATTACTACTGTCGTTGCTATCGATATTTATTTTCTCATACTTGCCATTATGAATTGCCAATTGCCTTACCCTGCAGTGCATCTATTACCATCAACTGGATGCTGGCAAACAATGCGATTTCATTCAGAAAACCGAGGACTGCCATCCCCAGAATGGCTTCATCAACTATTTGCAATTTACTTACTGTGCCTTTGCTCCCAATCTCCAAGCCCTTGCGTTAATTATACTGGTAAGTTGAGATGAAAAGGCAGTTGAGTTAAAGTTTTGCTTAAAGAAACAACCATTAACTCTTGTAATCAGTTTAAAACATGACTGATCACGCGAAGGGGTTTCAAATGGTAAATTAAAGGAACCTCTGTCCCTGATAGTACTATTTTGTAGATTTTAACAATACATTTTTACCCACAACCTTTTTTCCCCAGTCGATGCAAAGTATATGGAAATGAAATTGCTATAAAGTATATGAGATAAGTTAATTCGTAATGACAATTTAATCCGGAAATTGTACCAATTTTGTTTTTGAAATCTGTTTAGACGTTGGTTACAAAATGTTGGTTAAATCCATTCAACCAATAATTAACAAAACTAAATGTGAACTACAAATTACAAATAAAGGGGTCAACGCAATTATTCCAACATATACACAAAAATTAAAAAGTGCCCAACACCGGTTTAGCAATACTTAACCGATAATTTAAACCGTTAATATTAAGACCAACATTGGGCAAACAATTTGGCAAAACTTTCCCTTTTAAAAAAAGTAGTATAAGATTTTTGTTCCTATGATCTGTTTCTGTTTGTCATTTCAGTTTATGTGGCTTATTTTCTTGTTTGTTTGTCTCGGAGTGACAGCGAAGAACTTGTGAGTACTGGCGAGACATTGTTGACTCAAGAAAATATTTTCTAAGATTTCTGTAAAAAGCAGCGAATGATGACCGAGTTTGAAACGTGATATCGTGGCGGAATGGATGTCGGTCAAAAGTTAAACTGTAAGGTTTTATATTTACAAAGACAGAATTATCATGAAATAACAAACCATAGTAGACTAGTGTTGACTTGAGGATAAACTCAGCTGAAATATTAACTTGAGGTCAAAGTGCAAAGTCTGAACCAAACAGACTTGAACACGCGGCTAATTAATTCCAATAACACTTTAACAGACTCAAACTGAACATCCTAATATTTGCCACTTTTGTTTTATTTGAAATAATTACAGATTGTTTTGGGGTATTTTTATATTGGAAAAAACGTTTTAACCGAATCATTCAGTTGATCTATTGTGGTTCCCCGTTTCTATTGTCTTCGTCTTTTCTGTCTTTTTAGCTTTTGCCCGACACTGTTAACAATTTCCAAAGCATTGAAGCTCAGTGACAACGTGACAATATCCTTTTTTTCCCATTCCCTCGTTTGATAAAGAGGCCTGAATGAAATTGGAATAGTTTTTAATATATTTTGTTCTTGCACTACCACAATAAATACACTATTTCTACAAAATTGATGAGAAATATCAATTAAATCTTGCATTGGCATTTTTACAATTTGTTCACGGTTTTGCGCGAATGTGATTGCTGGTGCCCCGAATCATCATAATCAATTTCGTTTTCCGAGTATGCCAAAATACTGTTGCGCCATGCGATTTAAAGGTAGGATACACTATTGGTAATTGCTTGAAAGATCACGAATGAGTGGATTTGGGGCTTGTTTGTTATATAGTAAATATCGTTTAACTGACCTTTCCGAAGTTCTACAATAAGAGATGCCAGAGATCGTGATTTAAAAAACAAATCTATTTTGTTGAACAATTACAGAATATCTAGCAAAATCATTTTGCTGGATGCCCACAATCGTTATTTACTTTCAAATAAGTAAGATTATTTTTAATAATTCGGTAGTAACATTTTTCTATATCTGTAAATGATGTATTCCACCTTTAAACAAAATAACCCTCAAAATTAAAAATCCATTCATTCAAACCGCATTCAAATTTGAATGTCAAACGAATCAGAATGTCTGTGAATGAAAGTGAATAAGATAAGAACCACATAATTGGCACCATGACATAAATGCTTGAATACGACACTCGAACACGAATTCGAATGCTTTTCTTACGAACTTGACTATACAATCATTACTTTTAAACACTCCTTGAAACCGTTGTACCGTCTTAACCATTATGACGTCTTCACGGGGTGACCTTCCTAGCATTTGGCAATGGTGCCCCCGATGTATTCAGTGCCATAGCGGCTATCACAAACGCCAAAGACGGCGACACGGGCTTGGCCATCGGAGCTCTCTTTGGTAAGTTACAAAATCAGGAATGTTTGAAAAACCTTGACTTTGTCACCAATTTAGCTTCAGGATTTGACGCCCCCGACAAGATTTGAGTGTCATTTTTCACAAGTGTTATCCACCTGTGAATGAGACACTCCGTGTAGTGACGCCCACGAGAAAAGAAGAAGATACTCTACAAATTTCAACTGATTTTGCAAAGGTTGCCAACTTACGAATTGGAATTCTGTTGGGATAAAGATCGAGCGAAAAACAGCGAGGGGACACCTATTTGAAATGAGCACAATTGCCCCTGTAGGCATATATCAGTCAACCGGTTTTTTTAATATCATGTCCACAGGTTTTCCCATAAGAAACATTAGTCAGCCGCGCGCATAAGACCCGAGGCAACTTTCATGGAGCTGCTAAGCACAACCACAAAATGCCCCAAACTGGGTTACAAACCACATTTTCATGTGATATTATTTGTGACTAGTAGGCCTAATCAGCTGGTTTTTGCTGTAATAGTTTGAAAAGCACATGAAGTTTTAATAACCTGTTTTTACCGAGCAAGACACTTTTGTGCTTAGCAAATGTTTGTGCTTATAGCAGCTCCATGCAATGAGCCATTTGCGCGTGACCCCGAGTTAAATTTAAATAATATCTGGTACACTGACTTGTTCACACAGCTTGGCACAGTTTAACTTTAAATTCTCCAGACCAAAGACACTGTTGCTATATCACGTGATTCGGGGCAAGCTTTTGCATAGTTACGTAAGAGACGCTCAACACCAATACATTGTTTACAATGGGTGAGAATGGCAAAAAGACACCAGACCATTCCAGAGCTGGGGGTTGCTAGCGTATGACGCGTAAGGCTTGCCCCGAATCACGTGATATAGCAACAGCGTCTTTGGTCTGGAGAATTTAAAGTTAAACTGTGCCAAGCTATATGAGCAAGTCAGTGTACCAGATGTTATTCAAATTTAACTCGGGGTCACGCGCAAATGGCTTATTGGCCCTGGTCTCTTTTCCGCAGGTTCCGCCGTGTTCATCACAACCTTCGTGGCCGGCACCGTGTCCGCTCTGAAGCCCTTTGAGGTGGCCCAGATACCGTTTCTTCGAGACGCCATCTTTGTTGTGGGCGTGGCCTATTGGATCTTCTACGTTTTGTATACAGGCCAGATATCGACTGCAGAGGCCATAGGTGAGAGAGAATGTCAGAGTTGTAACGAATTACTAATTTTTGTGACTCAAGTCAGAAAGTCGGGTCAAGTCGGGTCGAGTCGAGTTGGGTCGAGTCGAGTCGGGTTGAGTCAGGTCGAGTCGAGTCGAGTCGAGTCGGGTCGAGTCGGGTCGAGTCGAGTCGGGTCGAGTCAAGTTGGGTCGAGTCGAGTCGGGTTGAGTCAGGTCGAGTCGGGTCGAGTCGAGTCGAGTCGAGTCGAGTCGAGTCGAGTCGAGTCGAGTCGAGTCGAGTCATTGACTCGTGTCATTACAATGGAGAATGTATACCGATAACGGCGAAGTTCATTTTGCTGGTGGGGAGATGTTTTAGCTTGTGTCGAGTGCCTCACAAATAGTCTGGTTCCCTTGCCTGACAACGCCCTGACGTCTAAAATGCAGGTCAGCTAGCCGCCACCGGCAAAAATAGATCACGACGCACTGCAAGCAGCTCAGCTATTTTTATATGCTGCAACAAAACTACAAGACTTTTCCCAAACAGGCACAACGCCAGGATCAGCTTTGGTTAGTGATAGTGATTTTGATTGTTGTCCATACGAGCTTCGATTTTATGCTGAACTGTAAATGTCAAGGAAATGTATTCCAAAACTTCCGGATATTTTTGGAAAAGGGAGAAATTCCTTGCGGTCTGGTCACGTAATATTGGCGGCTACCGGACTTAAGATTTATCAGAAATAGTCAAAGTCTGTTGGCCTAGGTACACGCTTAAAACTAAAGTGTTGAATCAACATTATAAATTTGGATTCCATACATAAAGTTGATGAATTCAAAACTCAATGCAATGAATTCATCAGTTTAATGGTTGTAATCCCAACTTTTAAAGAGTAGTCACTGACCGCACACTTATAATGTTGATTCAACATTTTAGTTTTAAGCGTGTACCAGACCAACCCACAAACGATCTTATAAAATGCTGATTTTGTACAAAATAACTGTTTTGGTTATGGTAATAAAAATTGAAAGTCCTATTTCCAAAGAGTGAACATTCATTATATTCCAGTAACAATTCAGTGTCAACGTCTAAAACTACTAGGGACCAGACAATTAATTCATTCGAAAAACATCGAATTCCAATCGAATTCTTCTGAAATTATGTTTTGTTCAGTGTATGGTAAATCTAAAATCAGAGTGATTTTCACTCTAAAACGTCTTGTCCCTATAGTTTAACTTTTTGGAATTTTATCATGGACTATGGGTAACAAGTTTACATCACTTATGTATTACAAATGCGTTTGGTTCCATCACCTCTCCTTAAAATCCCATGGTTTATTATATTAAAGGTGACCGTTAACAGTTTATATTACATGTACTGCAAAACACATAAAAGAACCCATTCCATTCGTGATTGTTGGGGTATATTTACCAGTAAAGCACAAATTTCATGACGTCAACAACTAAAGTTTCTTTCAGCGTGTTCGATTACTCACCCGCGCTTACTCGTACGTGCCTCTAAATTGGGAAACGGTTGTACATGCGCAGTACATGAGCCACTCGACTCAACGAGTGACGTTCAATAATTAATACGTGGCCACATGCAAGAGTGATAACACGTATTTCCCTTCCTTGCAAACTCTCAACACTGATTCATGTCGCCGCATAGTCTAAACTAATGTCATCGCCGGACGTGGCAGCCATGTTTTGGCATGGCCGTATAGGATACTTTCCCAAGTAACTGGCTCGGTAACTCGGATCGGTTACTTGCGCCAGACCCGAGTAGGCGAGGGAAGTCACGTAAGCGTCAACTCGAACGGTGTCGCGCTTGCCCGAGTAATCGCGGCGGAAGTAATCGAACACGGTAAATGTAACGTTTTATATTTAAATTAACGAATTCGCTCCGAATACACGTTTCTGTGAAATATGAACCAGTCATACAACTGACAATACAACAACATGTGAAAATAAACCCCGTTGCTTTAAATTGTTTTCAGGTTTTATTTTACTCTACGTGTTTTACGTATGCGTCGTCGTCTTCATATCGGGAAGGTTCGAGAGGGCCGTTACCGTGACAGCGCCGGTGGTACACGGCGATGGAGGGTCGTACACGCGTCTTGAAGACGGTCTCAGCGCCGAATCTCAAGACGTGACAAGCAACATCGATAAACCTACCGAAAGCCTTCAAAACTACAAGGTCCACCCGGCACCGAACGTCGATGAAGGGCCGACGGAGGGCGCCAATACGGAGAACAAGCCGGAAACGAGGGAAGCATGTCGAGACCAAAAACAAGACGTCCCGGCTGTAAATGAGTCTGAAACAGAGAAGGAAAAGCCCTCGGCGGACGGTACCGGTGTAGGCGAGCAGCCGCCAAAGCTCACAGAGACTTGCTCGGACGAGCTAGAAGTCAGGACTCCTGACGAACAACAACAACAACAACAACAGCATGCCACAAAGCGGACAAACTTTGGGACAATGGATTTAGTTGAAAAGCAAGTGGAAAGCCGGGATGATAACGCGGCGCGCTCCGCCAAAATCCCCGGTCCGAAGGACGAAGAATTCCCGGGCGGCGACTCGGAAGAGCAACCGCTGATTCCTAAGAAGAAAAAAACCGGCGGTTTGAGCTACCAATTGAGGGCGGTGTTTAGGGACATCAACCCCATCGACGTGGAAGGATGGAAGGACAAGAGTTATATCATGAGGCTCTTTGAAATTTTTAAGGTATTCACTATTTATTTGTTGAAAAATGTAAACGAGAAAGAATGAAGGACACATATTACCTGCAAGCTTGGGGTGACCCTATCCTTAGATAACACAAAATAATGAAAACAAGATAAGCAGAGGCTTAATTAGAAAGAAGTTTCGGCACACATATATGTATATATATATGACGAATTCTCCTTTCCTGTTCCAACCTTTATAAAAAACTGTCCTAAACAAGGTGTTTAAGTCTCGCATTAGGTTTCCTTACAATCAGTACACTGCACAAGATGTCAAAGAGCTTTCAGAAAATTTCCAGAAATCTCATAATGAGTTTCTAATGGATTACAACTGTGATGGGTGTGAAGATTTGTCGTTATTAATTGTTGGTTTACTTTTCTTGTCAAAGTCTCCGATCAAAATGTTGCTACAAATCACAGTCCCCTTGGTGCTTCACGACAAATGTAGCTGGAACAAACTTCTCAACTGTATGCAGCTACTTATTGGACCAGTCTGGTGCGTCCTCGTAACAAACAGTAAGCAGGCTATTCAAATATAGTTATATGGGGTTTCATACCACATTTTAAGGGTCGCGTGGCCTAGTGGTTGGGGTTTGTGACTCCAGCTTCTCCAGTTTCGAATTAAGCTTCTGGCTATATGTTTTGTCCTTGGCAAAGCCACCTCACCCCACTTGCCTCTCTCCACCAAGGAGTATAAATGGGTACCGGCAATAGCCGGTGAGTAACATGCGATGGACTAGCATCGATCCCGTCCATACAGGTGGAATACAAATTATTCTCAGCTGTTTCATGCTAGAGAAACCGGAGTTAAAGGGATCGTATACGTTTGGTAATTGGAACCCACTGTTTGTTTCAATCCTATATAGTTATAGATATATACCATAAAACTAACCTGTAAAAATTTCATTTCAAAAGGTGGTAGTGATTTTGAGATATTGAGATTTTGAGCGGTTATGTCCACGCAGGAAGAATAATCTGCATTGGAATACACAATCTGAGAAACGTTACTGCATTAACGCTTCTCAGATTCAAATTTTTGGGATAAAAAGTGATATCTTTTTCCATAATCGCAGTACTTCGATGTGAGAAGTTTCTAAAAATGCATTATACTATCCAAAGCTGCTGTACTTATACCAAACGTATACGATTCCTTTAAATACTAGCCTGATTAGCCACATTGGCTCGTGACAGGTTTTACCTTACTTTACTGTACTTTTATACCAAATTCTGACGGCTGGGTCATTATCATTTTTAGAGACGGTTCCTGCTTTTCACTGGAAATGAGTTTTCTGACATTCTCTTTGGTATCTCACCAAAGTGACATATTGGCGTGTGGTTGTTTTGGTTTTGGTGGTGATGAAACTATTTCTTGTGACAACGACATCGACATAATAACAATGAGATGTTTTACACATTGATAAAGGTGGCGATACTAATTATCCGACTAAAATAAACACATGTGATATAATTATTGATCAATCACAAAACGAGGATGTTAAAGGGATGATTTGATTTCGTCAGGAACACATTTTGTGCAACTTTTTTGGTACTCTAGTATACACCATTGATAATTGCTTAAATTATCAGATTTGTGTTTTTTTTTTTTTTTGGGGGGGGGGGTCTATTTAGTAATTATCGTTTAAAGGTAAGATAAACCATTTGCAAATATTGACAATTTACTCATTTGAGAGTAAATATTGATTGTAGGCATCCCGCAAACAGATTGCATAAACAAAAACAACATATGAACCACTTCCCGACGCCAGTTGAAAACGAAAGCAGTTTTTCTTGCTTTTTTCAGCATACATGACTGTAAAACTTCGGACAGGTCAGTTAAACGAGCCTCTAAATCCGCCCATTCATGATAATTCAAACAATTACCAATGGCATATCCTACCTTTAACTGACCTGTCCGAAGTTTTACAATCATGAATGCCGAGAAAAAAAAGCAAGAAAAACGCCGTTCGTTTTCAACCGTCGGGCAGTTGATCTTTGTATTTATGTTATTTTTCGTGATCGCCGTCCGGCAAGCGTGATTTAAAAAATAAATAAAACAATCCCATTTTCGGAACAATGACCGGATAACTAGCGCAATCATTTTGCTGGATGCCTATAATCATTATTTTCTTTCAAATAAGTAAAATATTTCCTATAAATATTTCGGTAGTAAACATTTTTCGATGTCATCAAATGGTGTATCTTACTTACATTTTTATGGGAAACGAAAGCCTTTTAATAAATGTCTGCTTGGATTCCAGTTTATGATACAGTCATATCGGGTGAGTTCTACCTGTGGCATCTGGTGTTGTGTTTAGGAGCTGTGCTAACCGTCCTCGCCTTAGTCACATCTAAAGCAAGCCAGCCTCCAGTCTACTACACAGTAAGCACAATTCGATATAGACCATGTTCCCTCTGTTTACATCTATATTCAAATGTGCTCGTCAATATGCGCACGCATCGTGTTTTACATACATTTGGTTAATAGGCGACATCTGAGGTCACATAATTCAAAGGTGGTCTGACCTGTGGCGTCACTCCTCAACCAAATTTTATGCAAAACACGATGTGTGCGCATATAAGAATACAGATGTAAACACGTGACGTCAGAGGGCACATCGTCTATAGCGGCGTATTACTATTGGGCTGAATTTGCAGGGGGGGGGGGGGGGGTGCTTAGGGGTGCACATATTTTTAAAGAGGCCTCTAAATGGCAACTGATGTATTGTTTGTGTGTAATTCGAAATGGAAGAACCTGGGGGCACGGACCTCCAAACGGGAGGTGGGGGGGGGGGGGGGGGGGGGGGGGGGGGGGGGGGGGGACCGTGTCTCCCTGCCTAGGTAGTTACGCTGCTGATTCGAGCTCTTCGTGAAATCTTTAAAACTGTATTTTTGGTTTTGTTTGAGGACAACAGCACAATATGTGACCCCGCACGAGTAAATGAGACACTTTGAGGCAAAAATAAAATTTGAGATTTTGATTTCATCATTTAAAGCTAAACAAGCTTTAAATGATAAAATCAAAATCTCAATTTTCATTTTTGCCTCAAAGTGTCTCATTTACTCGTGCTGGGTCTCATATATTTTGAGTTGACCCTGAATCTTAAAAGAAAAATGTTAACACCAATAACGTTTAACCTGAGCAATGACGATACATTACACCGTAGCTAGGCATTATACATTTTTGTTTGTGTTAAAACAATTGTTTAAATGGTTTTTTTTTCTTTTGATCTCTGAACAGTTGTTTGCATTTTGGGGTTTTGTTATCTCCGTGTGTTGGATCTTTGCCATCGCCAACGAAATTGTCAATCTTTTAAGGGTGAGTATAATTATGTTCAAGTGTGCGATTATCTTTGCGGGTAATTTATAAGAGACTTGTATACTTTGGAGTATTTTTAGAAGCAGCAGCCGACGCGATTGTTTTAATATGGGAATTTTGAAAAATGCTTAAGTTAGGGTTAACTTATCAAAGGTATTTGTATTTTTTTCTAGAAAATATTTAGCTTATGCCATTAATTTGTTACTTTCTAGACGTATGGTATTGTCTTCGATCTGAGTGACGCTATTTTGGGCCTGACGTTTCTAGCATGGGGAAACTGTATCGGAGGTAAGATTACGTCATATTTGTAAACAAATAAGAAGGTACGAATTATGCTCCATTTGTGCATAATAAAAAAAAAAGCGGTAGGACAATAGGCTGACTTCACGGGCAGATTTTAAGTCGGATAATGCCGCTTGGTAACGAGCCACTCGTGAGTAAGAATGGCCCAAGGGCGAACATTCTTACCCACGGATGGCGCGTACCTCGGGCATTAACACCCAGTATACTATGACTTAACACCCTCTTGTGACGACACTCTATTGTTTGTCTCCATTATATTGCACAATTTTATTGCAATTGATGATAATGATAACTCGTATACTTTCATTAGTATTAGACAGTTACTTTTTCCTAATCAATAAAATTAAAGTTGGATCAAATTTAGACAACCACCATGGACCTAGATCGATTCGAACCCGGGACCTTTTGATTTAAAGCTAATTTTGTTACCAACTAAGCTCCTATGGGAGTTCGGCATGTGCCATACGTCTTCGTTTAAGTATAATGAAGAATATGGAACCGGGTGTTAATACACTCGCTAGCGAGTATTCGTGGGTGATGAATAGTGCGCCCTCAAGCCATTCTCACCCACGAACGGCAGGCTCCTCTTTTATATTATTCTACTTGCAACTCCAAGTTTATTGACTTGCTCATTTTGTTTGTTCAGACCTGGTGTCCGACACAGCTATGGCCCGACAGGGAGCACCAAAGATGGCCATCTCCGCTTGTTTTGGAGGTCCTATATTCGGTATCCTTAAAACACCTATTTACTATTCATGAAACAAGGAGTGTTGTACAGTAATTCACGTAAACAATGACACTCAGTCCTAAGTTACAATAGCAAAAATATTTAATTGCACACAAACAATATTATATCAGTTGCCTCTTGAGAAAATGGTGCACCCCAGATTTTCTTTACAAATTTAACCCTATTCGTTGAATAGGGTGGTAAAACCAAACATTCCTTAAGCCTAAGTCACATTTGCCGCGGCGGCCGTGGTGTCTAGAATATGGACGGCTAATAGCAATTATAGAGCCGCCGCAGCATTCCCACGGTCACATACTGTAGCAGTATTATGTAAGGGTAACCACACGGCGTATTTTGATTATTTGAGACAGAAAACCTGCGGCGGCCGTACGGGAGCCGTGCGTGCGTTGCCCGCAGGGTGTGCCACATTCCACAATGCCACCGTACGGGCACCATAGGGCCGCCTTAAGGCTGCCCTAGGGCGCCCGTGGAATTCCTGCGGCCACCGCAATTTTATTGGGATCCGCAAAAGTCAATTGTAATTCAAACGCAAGGCCACCGTACGTCCGGCGTATGGTCGCCGTGGAACCGCTCTACGGCATGGCTACGGCGTGTCTAATTTCTACGGCGAACCTAGAAATGAAAACAGTTATAACTCCGCGCTATAATCCCACGGCGACCCCTACTGCCTGTAAAAGGTAGGATACACCATAGGGCGACCCTGAAGCCACCGCAGATTGTCTGCGGCCACCGCAGGTATCTCTCGATTTTGGGGGGGGGGGGGGGGGGGGGGGGGGGGGGGGGGGGGGGGGGTTACGGCCGCCGTATCCTAGCCATAGAGCAAATGTGACCTATGTGTTACTCGTGAGTTTGAATGTCACTCGAGCTATCTCGTAAAGGCCTATTTCCTGCAAATACAATACCATTTTTTTTACAGAAGAGATGAAATGGCTTACCCATTTGGGGTAAAACTTAGCTCAGGTCGATTTTGTCGAGACTAGTTTGATGTCATGCCATGCTAAACATGATTTCACCATTATTTCTCCAAACGAATTTGACATATTCTTTAACATATCGCCAATCAGATATGTTGATTGGGATGGGCGTTGCGACCACGATTGTGACTGTGCAGAGCGGAGGAATTTTCAAAGTAAGTTGTGAAAAGCACCAGCCTTATACTCGATCTTTGCTTGCAGTGCACGACTCCTTTATTCCATGCACAGAAAGACTATACGTGATTTAATTTATGGCTAGATGTTGACTCTTAAACTGTGATATGACTGTACCTTTCACTTTTCACGTAATTACAATTGCGATGAAATAATGTCTGTTACTCTTCCTGATAATGTGCTGAATCAGTGTAAACACATTCTGCGTGATTGTGCTAAAAGGTTTAAGATTGAAACATTATTAATGAACGTGGCTAAAGGCGCCCTCTTGTTTTTCCCCGCTTTTATTTTAGCTAAAGACAGACACGCTGCAGTTCGTGTTGGCTGCCGGTCTAGGTATCAGCCTCTTCATCTCCATGTTCTATATGATAGTAGCCAGGTTCCGGGTCACAAAGGTCTACGCTGTTCTGCTGTACATCTTTTACGCCGTGTTTATGACGGTCGCCATTTTAACGGAAACCAATGTCATCAAATGGTGACTTTGGAACAGATTTTTCAACAATTAAAGCTTTCTAGTATTGTTAATTTTTATTCTGTGAAAAGACGTGAAGAGACATTTCGTCCCTGTCACTTCTTATTATTTTACATTTGTTCTAACTCAACTAAGTATTTTAAACCTTTATTCCGTAAGAGAACTGTTTGTATAGTTTCATATGTGTATTTGATAGACTTGCTGTACTCGAACACCAAATGAATATTCATCAGTCTAAAACAACCAATCCCTCTTTGGGGTTCAGAAGTTCTTTTTTGTATTTACAATTTACAATTATTTAATTACAATCTATTTAAGTTAGGTTAATATTTGATGAGGCATACTTTATTCGCTCGGTTCCACCGCCCATACTGGGCGCTAGAGGGCGCTAATGCGTATTGCTTGGAATGTTTGGAATGTCCTCGGAATTTTACGGGTTCACATGACTTTTGCTTCAAGACCGTGCTGTAAACCGATTCTGGCGATAATTTAGGGCGCCCTCAATAAGCTTAAAGGGAAACCCCACCCGTAGTTTATAATTGCATAATGTTAAAGACTGTCAATTGCCATTGTGAGTTGATTTTTATTTCATTTTTATCGGTTTTGATAATCATATAAAACAGAGATTTTCTCGCACTGCGCTTACCGTCATGCGAGCCGCCATTTTGTTTTGGTTTATCGGTACATCCGAAATATTGTGACGTAGTGTCTGCACCATCAGTACGCAAAGCCCGATCGATAGCGGCCCTGCACGCGCAAGAAATGCAAGTGAACCCTTTTGTGTACGGCATAGTGTATACATAATGTGTACTGTACATGTGAAAGTGGGCTCAAAATCATACGGAGAAGAACCTGATGCCATAATTACTAGCTCACAAATTGTCTATTCTTCTCAGAAAATACAAAAATTAACGATAGTTTGTGGCGCGTCAAGTCGATATTCTGCACAGAAATGCAATACATGTACTCGCAATAGTCGGGCGCCGTACAACATACGTCTGCATAATGCAGTTGGCCGCGTCAAGGTGGGATACCAGTGCGAACAACAGGCAATAAAGCAATGTACATTGAGGTTGCAGACACTACGTCATAATGTCCCGGGTGAGGCGGGAAATTTGAACAATATGGGCGCGCCCTTGTACTCCTGAATGGCAAGAATTCGTGAATATAATAGGCGCGTGTGTCGTTCTCGATAACAAATCAAAACAAATTCTCTGCGGAGTCAGTATGTTACCATATATTCTTTTAGACAAGTTAAAATATTATTGAGTCTGGAATTTCCCTTTAAGGGCCCCGGAAAAAAGCACCAAAGTTAGGCCAATTTTACTGACCAATAAACTTACCACAAGCGTGATTGTATAATTACAATATATTAACGCCGATCGTAGGCTGAGCTTCAGTCTGTTGTAATGTTAAAATAACTTTTTAAAGAAACCCTTTTCTCATAGAACATACAGTTGCATTTGGCGGTGAGTGGATAAGAACAGTTATGTGGTGTACGTACGTACGTACGTACTTATACGAAGGTGCGAACCTGAACCTCCACGGACAGTCCAACCTGACGAATTATGCCGTTGAGCTAGATTCGTCTGGTATTTGAGGACAAGAAAATAATTCTCTACAAGATAAGATTGCGAAACCGCGTGCGTTAAAACTGAAAAAGAAAGGAGTCGGCCGGGACAAGGACTCGATGGCTTTCTGTTCTGTGTTATTTCCGTTAGTCAGCATTTGGGGCCTCGGTCGGCAAATGGGCCACCAAATTATTAATTTGGTGACCCATTGTGTTGACTGAGTTTTTGTGGTCACGTTGCCGACTGAGGCTCGAAATGCCGACTGAGGAAAATTATTGGGGGGTGTGAACCCCCCCCCCCCCCAGTCGCTACGCCCCTGGTTGTAGCCTCTAAAATGTCGAAGTTTCCGAACACGTTATATTAAGGCCGCCGTATCCTAGCCATAGAGCAAATGTGACCTAGGTGTTACTCGTGAGTTTGAATGTCACTCGAGCTATCTCGTAAAGGCCTATTTCCTGCAAATACAATACCATTTTTTTTACAGAAGAGATGAAATGGCTTACCCATTTCGGGTAAAACTTAGCTCAGGTCGATTTTGTCGAGACTAGTTTGATGTCATGCCATGCTAAACATGATTTCACCATTATTTCTCCAAACGAATTTGACATATTCTTTAACATATCGCCAATCAGATATGTTGATTGGGATGGGCGTTGCGACCACGATTGTGACTGTGCAGAGCGGAGGAATTTTCAAAGTAAGTTGTGAAAAGCACCAGCCTTATACTCGATCTTTGCTTGCAGTGCACGACTCCTTTATTCCATGCACAGAAAGACTATACGTGATTTAATTTATGGCTAGATGTTGACTCTTAAACTGTGATATGACTGTACCTTTCACTTTTCACGTAATTACAATTGCGATGAAATAATGTCTGTTACTCTTCCTGATAATGTGCTGAATCAGTGTAAACACATTCTGCGTGATTGTGCTAAAAGGTTTAAGATTGAAACATTATTAATGAACGTGGCTAAAGGCGCCCTCTTGTTTTTCCCCGCTTTTATTTTAGCTAAAGACAGACACGCTGCAGTTCGTGTTGGCTGCCGGTCTAGGTATCAGCCTCTTCATCTCCATGTTCTATATGATAGTAGCCAGGTTCCGGGTCACAAAGGTCTACGCTGTTCTGCTGTACATCTTTTACGCCGTGTTTATGACGGTCGCCATTTTAACGGAAACCAATGTCATCAAATGGTGACTTTGGAACAGATTTTTCAACAATTAAAGCTTTCTAGTATTGTTAATTTTTATTCTGTGAAAAGACGTGAAGAGACATTTCGTCCCTGTCACTTCTTATTATTTTACATTTGTTCTAACTCAACTAAGTATTTTAAACCTTTATTCCGTAAGAGAACTGTTTGTATAGTTTCATATGTGTATTTGATAGACTTGCTGTACTCGAACACCAAATGAATATTCATCAGTCTAAAACAACCAATCCCTCTTTGGGGTTCAGAAGTTCTTTTTTGTATTTACAATTTACAATTATTTAATTACAATCTATTTAAGTTAGGTTAATATTTGATGAGGCATACTTTATTCGCTCGGTTCCACCGCCCATACTGGGCGCTAGAGGGCGCTAATGCGTATTGCTTGGAATGTTTGGAATGTCCTCGGAATTTTACGGGTTCACATGACTTTTGCTTCAAGACCGTGCTGTAAACCGATTCTGGCGATAATTTAGGGCGCCCTCAATAAGCTTAAAGGGAAACCCCACCCGTAGTTTATAATTGCATAATGTTAAAGACTGTCAATTGCCATTGTGAGTTGATTTTTATTTCATTTTTATCGGTTTTGATAATCATATAAAACAGAGATTTTCTCGCACTGCGCTTACCGTCATGCGAGCCGCCATTTTGTTTTGGTTTATCGGTACATCCGAAATATTGTGACGTAGTGTCTGCACCATCAGTACGCAAAGCCCGATCGATAGCGGCCCTGCACGCGCAAGAAATGCAAGTGAACCCTTTTGTGTACGGCATAGTGTATACATAATGTGTACTGTACATGTGAAAGTGGGCTCAAAATCATACGGAGAAGAACCTGATGCCATAATTACTAGCTCACAAATTGTCTATTCTTCTCAGAAAATACAAAAATTAACGATAGTTTGTGGCGCGTCAAGTCGATATTCTGCACAGAAATGCAATACATGTACTCGCAATAGTCGGGCGCCGTACAACATACGTCTGCATAATGCAGTTGGCCGCGTCAAGGTGGGATACCAGTGCGAACAACAGGCAATAAAGCGATGTACATTGAGGTTGCAGACACTACGTCATAATGTCCCGGGTGAGGCGGGAAATTTGAACAATATGGGCGCGCCCTTGTACTCCTGAATGGCAAGAATTCGTGAATATAATAGGCGCGTGTGTCGTTCTCGATAACAAATCAAAACAAATTCTCTGCGGAGTCAGTATGTTACCATATATTCTTTTAGACAAGTTAAAATATTATTGAGTCTGGAATTTCCCTTTAAGGGCCCCGGAAAAAAGCACCAAAGTTAGGCCAATTTTACTGACCAATAAACTTACCACAAGCGTGATTGTATAATTACAATATATTAACGCCGATCGTAGGCTGAGCTTCAGTCTGTTGTAATGTTAAAATAACTTTTTAAAGAAACCCTTTTCTCATAGAACATACAGTTGCATTTGGCGGTGAGTGGATAAGAACAGTTATGTGGTGTACGTACGTACGTACGTACTTATACGAAGGTGCGAACCTGAACCTCCACGGACAGTCCAACCTGACGAATTATGCCGTTGAGCTAGATTCGTCTGGTATTTGAGGACAAGAAAATAATTCTCTACAAGATAAGATTGCGAAACCGCGTGCGTTAAAACTGAAAAAGAAAGGAGTCGGCCGGGACAAGGACTCGATGGCTTTCTGTGCTGTGTTATTTCCGTTAGTCAGCATTTGGGGCCTCGGTCGGCAAATGGGCCACCAAATTATTAATTTGGTGACCCATTGTGTTGACTGAGTTTTTGTGGTCACGTTGCCGACTGAGGCTCGAAATGCCGACTGAGGAAAATTATTGGGGGGTGTGAACCCCCCCCCCCCCCCCCCCCAGTCGCTACGCCCCTGGTTGTAGCCTCTAAAATGTCGAAGTTTCCGAACACGTTATATTAAGGCCGCCGTATCCTAGCCATAGAGCAAATGTGACCTATGTGTTACTCGTGAGTTTGAATGTCACTCGAGCTATCTCGTAAAGGCCTATTTCCTGCAAATACAATACCATTTTTTTTACAGAAGAGATGAAATGGCTTACCCATTTCGGGTAAAACTTAGCTCAGGTCGATTTTGTCGAGACTAGTTTGATGTCATGCCATGCTAAACATGATTTCACCATTATTTCTCCAAACGAATTTGACATATTCTTTAACATATCGCCAATCAGATATGTTGATTGGGATGGGCGTTGCGACCACGATTGTGACTGTGCAGAGCGGAGGAATTTTCAAAGTAAGTTGTGAAAAGCACCAGCCTTATACTCGATCTTTGCTTGCAGTGCACGACTCCTTTATTCCATGCACAGAAAGACTATACGTGATTTAATTTATGGCTAGATGTTGACTATTAAACTGTGATATGACTGTACCTTTCACTTTTCACGTAATTACAATTGCGATGAAATAATGTCTGTTACTCTTCCTGATAATGTGCTGAATCAGTGTAAACACATTCTGCGTGATTGTGCTAAAAGGTTTAAGATTGAAACATTATTAATGAACGTGGCTAAAGGCGCCCTCTTGTTTTTCCCCGCTTTTATTTTAGCTAAAGACAGACACGCTGCAGTTCGTGTTGGCTGCCGGTCTAGGTATCAGCCTCTTCATCTCCATGTTCTATATGATAGTAGCCAGGTTCCGGGTCACAAAGGTCTACGCTGTTCTGCTGTACATCTTTTACGCCGTGTTTATGACGGTCGCCATTTTAACGGAAACCAATGTCATCAAATGGTGACTTTGGAACAGATTTTTCAACAATTAAAGCTTTCTAGTATTGTTAATTTTTATTCTGTGAAAAGACGTGAAGAGACATTTCGTCCCTGTCACTTCTTATTATTTTACATTTGTTCTAACTCAACTAAGTATTTTAAACCTTTATTCCGTAAGAGAACTGTTTGTATAGTTTCATATGTGTATTTGATAGACTTGCTGTACTCGAACACCAAATGAATATTCATCAGTCTAAAACAACCAATCCCTCTTTGGGGTTCAGAAGTTCTTTTTTGTATTTACAATTTACAATTATTTAATTACAATCTATTTAAGTTAGGTTAATATTTGATGAGGCATACTTTATTCGCTCGGTTCCACCGCCCATACTGGGCGCTAGAGGGCGCTAATGCGTATTGCTTGGAATGTTTGGAATGTCCTCGGAATTTTACGGGTTCACATGACTTTTGCTTCAAGACCGTGCTGTAAACCGATTCTGGCGATAATTTAGGGCGCCCTCAATAAGCTTAAAGGGAAACCCCACCCGTAGTTTATAATTGCATAATGTTAAAGACTGTCAATTGCCATTGTGAGTTGATTTTTATTTCATTTTTATCGGTTTTGATAATCATATAAAACAGAGATTTTCTCGCACTGCGCTTACCGTCATGCGAGCCGCCATTTTGTTTTGGTTTATCGGTACATCCGAAATATTGTGACGTAGTGTCTGCACCATCAGTACGCAAAGCCCGATCGATAGCGGCCCTGCACGCGCAAGAAATGCAAGTGAACCCTTTTGTGTACGGCATAGTGTATACATAATGTGTACTGTACATGTGAAAGTGGGCTCAAAATCATACGGAGAAGAACCTGATGCCATAATTACTAGCTCACAAATTGTCTATTCTTCTCAGAAAATACAAAAATTAACGATAGTTTGTGGCGCGTCAAGTCGATATTCTGCACAGAAATGCAATACATGTACTCGCAATAGTCGGGCGCCGTACAACATACGTCTGCATAATGCAGTTGGCCGCGTCAAGGTGGGATACCAGTGCGAACAACAGGCAATAAAGCGATGTACATTGAGGTTGCAGACACTACGTCATAATGTCCCGGGTGAGGCGGGAAATTTGAACAATATGGGCGCGCCCTTGTACTCCTGAATGGCAAGAATTCGTGAATATAATAGGCGCGTGTGTCGTTCTCGATAACAAATCAAAACAAATTCTCTGCGGAGTCAGTATGTTACCATATATTCTTTTAGACAAGTTAAAATATTATTGAGTCTGGAATTTCCCTTTAAGGGCCCCGGAAAAATGCACACCAAAGTTAGGCCAATTTTACTGACCAATAAACTTACCACAAGCGTGATTGTATAATTACAATATATTAACGCCGATCGTAGGCTGAGCTTCAGTCTGTTGTAATGTTAAAATAACTTTTTAAAGAAACCCTTTTCTCATAGAACATACAGTTGCATTTGGCGGTGAGTGGATAAGAACAGTTATGTGGTGTACGTACGTACGTACGTACTTATACGAAGGTGCGAACCTGAACCTCCACGGACAGTCCAACCTGACGAATTATGCCGTTGAGCTAGATTCGTCTGGTATTTGAGGACAAGAAAATAATTCTCTACAAGATAAGATTGCGAAACCGCGTGCGTTAAAACTGAAAAAGAAAGGAGTCGGCCGGGACAAGGACTCGATGGCTTTCTGTGCTGTGTTATTTCCGTTAGTCAGCATTTGGGGCCTCGGTCGGCAAATGGGCCACCAAATTATTAATTTGGTGACCCATTGTGTTGACTGAGTTTTTGTGGTCACGTTGCCGACTGAGGCTCGAAATGCCGACTGAGGAAAATTATTGGGGGGTGTGAACCCCCCCCCCCCCCCAGTCGCTACGCCCCTGGTTGTAGCCTCTAAAATGTCGAAGTTTCCGAACACGTTATATTAAGGCCGCCGTATCCTAGCCATAGAGCAAATGTGACCTATGTGTTACTCGTGAGTTTGAATGTCACTCGAGCTATCTCGTAAAGGCCTATTTCCTGCAAATACAATACCATTTTTTTTACAGAAGAGATGAAATGGCTTACCCATTTGGGGTAAAACTTAGCTCAGGTCGATTTTGTCGAGACTAGTTTGATGTCATGCCATGCTATAACATGATTTCACCATTATTTCTCCAAACGAATTTGACATATTCTTTAACATATCGCCAATCAGATATGTTGATTGGGATGGGCGTTGCGACCACGATTGTGACTGTGCAGAGCGGAGGAATTTTCAAAGTAAGTTGTGAAAAGCACCAGCCTTATACTCGATCTTTGCTTGCAGTGCACGACTCCTTTATTCCATGCACAGAAAGACTATACGTGATTTAATTTATGGCTAGATGTTGACTCTTAAACTGTGATATGACTGTACCTTTCACTTTTCACGTAATTACAATTGCGATGAAATAATGTCTGTTACTCTTCCTGATAATGTGCTGAATCAGTGTAAACACATTCTGCGTGATTGTGCTAAAAGGTTTAAGATTGAAACATTATTAATATAATATTAATTATAAATATCTCTACAAGATAAGATTGCGAAACCGCGTGCGTTAAAACTGAAAAAGAAAGGAGTCGGCCGGGACAAGGACTCGATGGCTTTCTGTGCTGTGTTATTTCCGTTAGTCAGCATTTGGGGCCTCGGTCGGCAAATGGGCCACCAAATTATTAATTTGGTGACCCATTGTGTTGACTGAGTTTTTGTGGTCACGTTGCCGACTGAGGCTCGAAATGCCGACTGAGGAAAATTATTGGGGGGTGTGAACCCCCCCCCCAGTCGCTACGCCCCTGGTTGTAGCCTCTAAAATGTCGAAGTTTCCGAACACGTTATATTAAGGGTTGGGTCAGGGGGGGGGGGGGGGGGGGGGGGGGGGGGGGGGAGGGGGGGGGGGGGCAACAAAGTGCGCCATCAACGTTGAAATGTATCTCATTCATTCGTCCACGCTCGAGAGCTGCACATCTCACACAGTAAATACGTATAGATCGCTACCGCGAAGCGCACCATTGAAACACGTACAAATTTGCACCGTGTATCGCAAAGCCAGGTACACAGGCACGATCTACACGGATTTTGTTTGGGGAGATGTCATTTTCTGCCATTTTCGTTCGAAAACAACACGATAAAACGCAAGGGGTTCACAGGCAGATTTTTTTTAAAATTCAGTATATCACTGCTACATCCTTTTTTTACGTATCCATGGAAAACAGTTAGTGAGTTCGAAGCACGATTTTTCACAATTTATTGATTATTATTGCCCTTTTTAGGGGAGGTATTTTTTAACGTCGTTTGAGTATTTATGCACAATCTCCACGTGCATCAACGGTACGTCAATGTTTGATTTTTTCGACTGCTTTTTTTATTTTCAATACAAATTTTGTCACTGGATGATAAAAATTAAGGTACAACGTTTTACAACTACAAAAGACAAGATGTTAAGATTGGATGCCAAAAACTCTTTATTTTTTGAGTGAGATGTTTAATGTCAGTCTCAAGTGACATTGCTTGTGTTACTTGGACAGACAGTTTCAGCCTCGTGCGGCCAAGAGATGCGTAGGCTGTCAACTACGTACTTTAATTTTGCCTACGTACAAAATGGCGTCCACGCATCCTTGTCGGAACGGGGTCACGTGATAAGTACGCTCTCTAGTTTCTGTAACACAACCCTATGTATGGGACCGAGCGAACGTATGGTATAAATACGTATGGCGCCCCCTTTTGGTCCCAATTGTTCATAGTTTTACATTTGTTCTGCCTTTGAAGTACCATGAATTATTATTATTTGTTTTATTTTATTTTATTTAATTTTTTTGGGGGGAGGAGACAGTCTAGGTTTTTATATGATTTCTTTAGCCTTAATTAAGGAACTCATAAAGCATTATGTATACTTGAGACTGGAAATACGGTCTGTCGGTAACATTTTCAACCACACACCCCACATAATAAACGAGTTAGGGGTTTGTTTGATTTTACCATGAAGATTGTACAACTAAAGTCCCTCAACTGTTCTCACGCAATCAAGATATTTACGAATAGACTCACAGCGAAGGCACAAAACAGAATCATTTAATTTTGGTTGGATAAATATAATCTAATGTTTCTAATAATCTGATGTTTATTTTTCTCAGAGAAGACTCGTTACATTTACAGCCCCTTCGTCAATATAAAAGCTTTGTTTCAAGTCTATTCAAATTTTTTTCAAATTTGTCCATTTGTTACTTAAAATACGCTGACTGCATACGCCGCTTATGATAAAAATGTTAAACAAACAAAATAATCCGTTCCAACGATAATTGCTTATTAATAATTGTCTCAAGCAATAATGAGATAAAATACAGTATCATAATATAGTTATAGTGAATTATTATTAGTCAAGTTCTAATGTATTGTAAACAATCTATTGGGGTATAAGCTGATGTACCTATTATTTTTTCATTTACTGGTATTTTATTGGCCAACACGCTGCCCCGTTGGGCGCTAATTAAAACAACGAAATCGTTTATTGGTCTGCACGATGGGTTCCATAATTTACCCAATAATAAGTGGACAGGATTTACTACTTAGCCAATAGAGGGCAGAATTAAGTCAAACAGTATTTTTGTGTGCAATTTATTTGGAATTTTAACATGGACGGTGCGATCGGTTTTAAACATGCCATCGTGGATGAAGCTCGTATCTCTAGAACCTTAGACGAGTGGGTAGCTCGCATTGGTCGCGATACCGCACTGGTTGTTCTTGAAGCGAGACATCATGAGGTAACCCTTCATACCCCACTGCTTGCCCCAACTGCATTAAACCAAAACAGAGAAAGAGGTTATAATGTGTATAAATAAGTAACAATATACGAGTTGCCCTCTTTTATATTTTTCTTGTTCCCACGACCCTATTTCAAGGACACTGGTGACTGATAATCCCTTTCATATATATAATAGTGTTGCAAAGCATTATGGGCTGATCACTTGCCACAAACAAACGCATAATACACAGAGGTACGGCGGACCGCGTAGATTTTGTTCTAAGAGGGTTAGAAGTAATTATCATAAATAGGCGGCTTTAGACCCCTCGCGTCATGAATTTTCAGTAGTTTTAACAATGACGTTGGTTTAATTCCGATTTTTTGTTTTTGCGTCTTTGGAGGATATTTATAAAGGAAATAGAGTCCAAATGTTATTAGGTTCGATTTCATTTCTTTGATTCTAATTTGTGGCTTCAGAGTTTTTTCTTTTTCGAAAGCTTATAACGTACTCTTTGCATTCGGATGTCGTTTAAACAAAAACACATCGTTGTCGGCCACTTGCTATACAACATGTT